>OMNV01009206.1:63752-94809 GCA_900303265.1 Brotula barbata | reverse complement strand
AACAAGGTGATCAGTAAATGCCAGTCAGCTGTGTAGATGAGAGGAGGACAGGTGCCTGTGTGAGCTAGGAAACCGAATGGAGACATCGGACTGGCAAGTGAGGGAACACTCGAACGGAGGGCTGACAGTCACAAACAGAAAGGCAAGGAGGAGCAAAGAAACAGGAAAATACACAAGACAAGGACAGCTAGATAGACCTACATACAGATGCGCTGTGTTTGTGCCTCAAGGTATCAAAACCTCAACTTCAGAAACCTTGTTAGCACACATTAGTGCATCACAAATCCGTCTTAGGAAAATACACAGAGCTACAGTATTAAGGCTACGGCTAACCCACTGGCATTGGAAGTGAGACATTTACGACTGCTTGCATTCCTATAATTACATATTGACACAGTGGCCCAAACCTGATTCAAATCAGGCTGAGGCTTTCCTGTGTGGAGGCTGCAAATTCTCACCAAATCTATGTGGGTTTTGACACAAAGTCTGCAACTCTAAAAACTCATGTTAGGTGAATTGAAAACTAAATTGCCGGTAGATGTCTTTCTCTGTCCCTTTTTTTGAGTTGGACTGTGAAAGATTGGCAGCCCTGCCTCTTCCTCAATTGATGCTGGCACCAGCCCCCACAGCTCTACACAGGATATGAGAGTTTGGAGAATGGATAGATAGATGGATGGATGGAAAGTGTTCAATGGAGCATTTTCAAAGAAACCAATTTACTTTATTGTAATAACATCAACTGCCGTTACACGCCATTTCCTCAACAATGCACTTTTTGAAGCAACATTTGCCAGTCAACTGTCTGTATAACTGTAAGGAAAATATTCAGGGAACGGTGAATATTTTCTGAGAACCTCTAAATGGTTGTTGCAAAATCACAAAGCTTTCCATTAACTGTCTATCCATGCATTAATCTGTCTTTCCCCTGCATAACTACACCTAATTTCAATTAATTATATATCACATTTAAAGCATTAAATCAAACCCATATTTTCAATGGAAACTCTTCCATTCTTGCCCTTTCATCTAGTTAAGCATTTAATCAGGGATTTGAAAGAATTGAATTAAATGGAGAAGGCAAAATTTTTAAATAATAGGGCTGAAATCAGATTGGAAGCGTTAAGGTATTGGCTCTGGCTTCATTAAGAATGGCTCTCTATCCAGGAAAGTGAAATGAATCCCTGATCTAAAAGGCCACAGGGATTTCAATGTCTACAGTCCAACCTACTCAGTAGTCCAGATTTACCGAATGTTCACTAAAATACAAAAGAACAAAATTTGAAATGTGACCACATGGAAAATGCCTGAATAAAAATTTTTCCACAACTACTCAGAGTTGTTGGACAACTTGGAAGACAAAATATTACAAATAACATAACATGTAGTGCGACCACCTTTTAGGACTTAAAAGGTTAGTCAGGTTAGAGTGAAAAGAGTGTCTTTAACACTGGAATACTGCTGATGTGCGAACTCGCTGAAAACTCACTTTAGCCGCTTGTATCTGCAGTCTTAGATAAAATAACATACTTCTGGAGTAGCTGGTGGCTGATTTGGAGCAGTACACCCAGATGAACAACATCATTCAAAGGGTTTAAATGACGTTCGAAAAAGTCCATTTATTGCTTTATTCAGACTGATTCGTAATCTGCATTTAGCGAAATTATCAAGGGATTCAAGTCTGGTGAAGAAAGTATTTAACTAATTGGAAAAACTAATTTCATTGTCTGTCATCATAGGTTTAGAGGGGGGTGACATTCCTGTCATAGTTTTCATGGTATCCCACATCATTTTTGGATTATTGACTTTAAAAGCATTTTCCAGAAGCCATCTGTGTGACAATTTTGCTTCCCTCGGTCTGATTTTCATTTTTTATTTCTGTTTAGTGCTCCAGTGTCTTTGTTTTTGAAAGCCACTTTCCTTGCATTTATAATTCTTATGTCCTTAGTTACAAATGATTTATTATTGGGACAGATTTTAATCTGCCTAGTGGGGGACAACCAGCCGTACACAAAAATTAATGCAATCATTTGTGACTGCAGTCATTTCATCTAGTGAACTTTCCTGAAAGATTTCCAATCAAAACCGGCTTTTTGTTGTTCCCTACTCTCATTTGTCCTTGTCGTTATCACTTTCCTTTCTGGTTTACTTCACTTGAAGTTTGGTCTTATATGCTGGAATCACATGGACAACATTATGATCAGAATTTAATAAGGGTGGCTTACAGTTAGAAACATGAGCAGCTTTGACATTTAAAAAAACAGGATTCCGGTTTTGTCCTTAAAATACTGTTCAAACTCAGGTTAACACAGTCTCCATGAGACAATGAGTTCTCCAAGCACAATTCCCAGTGCATGGTCCCGGCTGCCAATGACACGTTGCCACGAGGGTGCACGTATACAACGAAAAGCAGAATGCATCCAAATTCTTTAAGCAAAGAAAAGGGTCTTGACATCATGCCGAGAATTTCTACATTGGGGTCACAGATCTTGCATTTCACCAATACAATCAGCACCATAGAGCGTTTATGTATGCGCATATACTGCCTCCCTTAGTTTTCCGCCTCCCTGTCAAGCATGCACTTCATTAAACTGAACTAAACACCAGAAGAGGCTTAAGTGCTGGTCATAAAAGACATGGAGGAATTGGACAAATACCATTAAGGCCAAAAGTACAACACAACATGGTAATGAATAAACGTATTGTCGGGATAAATACACTACATAACCATGATAAGTACTGACAGAAGCCATTCATCTCTGTCTTGAAATAAGGATGAGCATCAAACATTTTTGGGAACTTTCGGATACAGAACATAAATCACAAGACAGAGAAAATGATATTGATCTAGACGATAACTTGAACAATTTCAATAACAATAACTTAGAATGTATCTTAACTCAGAACGATAATGAGTTAAATATGAAGGTCAGATTTTAGGGCGGCACTCGCATTGTTAACCTGTGACGTGTGACTGTCCATTGGAATGTCACTGATGCATTAGGCTGAAATTAATAATTCTGCTCAAGGCACTTGTAGCTTCGTTGCTTCAGCTCATCTGAATTTTTCACATCTTATCCAGTATTATTATTGCCATTTAAAATTTTAATCATCATTAACACAGTGATCAATTACCGCCCTACGAAAAAGTCTGGGTAAAGACTGCCTAACATGCAGTGTCCGAGTCAGCCACAGTCAGCCACAGGCCCCCAGGCGAAGGCACGCATGCGTAGTATGCAATGATTTGTTTGGGGAAATGACAACATGGCGGTGACAATGACAAGCAGTGACAGCGTTGCTCTGAAGACCGCTCTTTTCCGTTATCTAGAGGACAAAGTCTTAAATGTGGTCATATTTTGGATTTATAAAAGTGCTGAGGGAAAGTTGCAGCAGGCAAACCCAAGGATACTCCTGAGCCCTTGCCCTCATCTACAGGGATACAGACACTCCAGCAAGCATCTGAAAGACAGGCTGCTTATGCACCCACATCAAAAAATGCTCCAGACCTCACTGCAGCCTTTTCATATTCCATTACAAAGGACATGATGCCATTTCAAATCGTGAGAGGCCTGGATTACTATGAAGAAATGTCTTTTTGTTGCTGTTTTCATAGCTGCAATATGCACAAAATGCACTTCTCTCTCAGACCCACATAGTGCCATCTTTAATGTTAACGCACTAAACATTGAATATTTTCATGTGTATACATAAGGTTTTGGCCAACGGCCGTTATTATTTGTATGTTGATGCCAACAAAATAGTCATTGTAATACTAACTTTGTTTGTGGTTTTCAATAAAATCGTTGTTGAAATGATTGATGAGTGTGTGTTAGTTTTCACCGTTTTAAAAATACAATGATAATTTTGTTCACGACAATCGTGATGATGCTGAAAATTTCATACCATTACATCTCCAATATTAGGTATGCCACTGACAATCACTTCTTGCTAATGGATGCATGCGAGTATGTCTTCTGGTCAGGTGTGTTTACGATACTGGCCAGAGTTATGTCAGAGGGTGAGTTGTGCATGTCAAGGTGAAAATCTGTCTTGTGAATGAGGGGGCAGGGTGGTACTGTGGTAACTGTCTCCAGACACAGCCTGCCATATGGCTGTTATGGATTCAATAAGAACAACCTCAGTTTCTGTATTTTTCTGACACAATCTATGGTTTTCCGCTGGCCCAGCTTCGCCAGTGAAGATCAAGTGATTCCTGAGTAACAGTTGTGGAAGCTACAAGTCACCACCACACAGGTTAGCATGTCGTCCCCGTCAACATCAAAGCATCATCACCATCAGTGGTTGAACGATTTCAGGGACTCAAAGGGGCCTTGAACATAAATCAAGATACATTCCAGGATTGATTCCCTCTCCTCTTAAGGCCAGGTGTGCAATAGGATCCATATGTGGGATAAATCAATTAATGTAGGAATGAAAACAACACTTAAACGGTATAGTAAAGAATGTAAAGATGTGGTCCAAGTCCTGACATGAGTCAACAAAAGTCCTGATCCACAATTGGGAGTGGGCGGGGTAAAGTCATAAGATAGCTAAGGTGGGGAAGGTTGGATTGCTACAGGTCACCATCCTGAACAGAAGCCACGTAAAAGGCCAGATTTCAGAAAGACAAAAATCTAAACAACTTGGCGGTTGGGCCCCAGCTCTCACAAGTGTGAGGAGACCCGGGAGAAAAAAAATAAATAAAATGTGTGCATAGAGGGGGAAAAGACAAACCATAAAATAATAAAGGGGTGGGCAGTGTCCCAGCAAAATATTTTTTCATTTTAGCAACAGCATAAGCATGAGACTCGTCTCAACTGGGGATCTCTGGTCATTTGTAACAATTGCAGTAAGTAAGTAAAAAGTAAGTAGTAAAAGTAAAAATTTTACTATAAATTACCTACCATGTTTTACCAAACACAGTGGTCATATGAAAATACTAATGCCATGCAAATCGGCATCACAGTGATTTTTATTTTGTTTTTTTCCCCCAAAGTCTTTTGTTTTCTGCATGTCTTTTTCTGCCTTTAGCAGCTAACTTGGCCTGGTTAGGATAAAGCAGTGGTGTATGGAGAGGAATGCTATTTCGGTAAACAGCTTAAGTATTTCCAATGTGAGCCAGGAAAGGTTTGCTATGAAAAAAAGAGATCACAAAGGTTGGATTTACGGCAGGGCTTTTGGATTAGACTGTATAGGCATACCTTGTAAACTGGAACTCCATGCCGTCAATTTTAAGATGGCTGGCTCACTGCCATGCCCACAAACAGGTAACTGAGGATATGTTTTGCAGAGTAAAGATCAAGAATTAGTCGTCGTTGAAAGATATCAAATGCACCGTTATGTTCAAAGGTCAAACTGAAATCCTCGATCCACCTCCATATCCTCATGGTCACTGCATTATTCATTCAACTTCTCTTCTGCTCTTCTCATTTGACTGTGAGCCTCATTCTTCTATTGCCTGGCACCGGTGCATCACAAAAAAATTTAGCCATCAACATCCATGGTGGTTTTGTTCACATGCACATACATGAGAGGGACAGAGGCGAGGCAGAAGGAGCTTGTCCATTGATGGCAGCTCTCATTGATGGCAGATAGTCATTACCAACAACGTACAGTACACAAGCACTGTAAAACGTCAAATTACGAAAAGGCCATTCTGTTCAATCAATATAAAACTAGATCACAGCATGATATTTAATTTATAATGGAAATGTCTTCCTCTCCAAAGGTGGCCAAGCAGTTTTCCAGCACCTCTTTGAGTCCGCTTGAATATCATCCAAACAACCTTTCCAAAAACCTCCCACACCATGATCTGCCAGTAAATCTCCCCTGGTTATTGATTCACCCACGCAGCCAAGTTTGGAAGGCAATTTTAGCTCAGTTGTGAGTGAGGCTGCCAGTATTGAAGAGTAAATCATATACAATAATGTTTCACAAAATGAGAAAGTAAACAATGGTGGAAAACAGTGATACTTTCTCTCACCTACTAAACCCCTCTCTCAGTCTAGGTAGTTGTGGATTAAATGGAGATGTTATCAGGACTCAGGCCAGGTCAATATTGTGCTTGCAAGTGTGTGAGAGTGATAGGGGCCACAAAGGGACTGCCAGAGGTCCCAGAAGGAAGCCGGCTTGAGCAACACAAAAGAATAGCCCACTGAATAAAGGGCAATGAGTATGGCTGGCATTTTGGTTTATCAAAGTAACACAACAGAGATTAAATCATCTTGAGCTATGGTTGGGGCATTTTTCAATAGGAGGGCAGAGAGAGAGATAAAAGGTTTGATAAGTGGAAGTGAAGAAAGCTATTGGACAGTACCAGGACTGGTGTGCAAACTCCATTCTCTGAATAAATGTCAGGTGTTCAGGATTTATGCATGTTGAATTATGAGCACACGCGTCCATAAACTCAGTAGTACTGCCAAGATTCGTTGTCTTATTATAACAGAGCTCAGTAAAACGCGAGAGCCATTTGTTTCTCATTTAGCGGTATTAATTATTTAAAAGCTTGCTAAATATTGTAAACAGACACTGTAAAAAGCACACAAATGCATGGTTACACACATTTTACATCTTCTGTTTATGGGCTATATTGAACAGGATTTTCCAAAAATATCCTTCCTTGCCTTTGACAAAGATTGATTTCAAGGCTGGGCAGTCATTTTTGTCATTTTTATTCACCTTACGCAGATGGCAGTTGCTTCCTGAATGCAATTTAGAGGGGAAAATGTCTGGCATCTTTGTGCCCCAAGGAGGTGGCCTATGTTTTGCTGCAAATGGGAATAAGAGGGACGATTTTAGAGAGTGAATTTTGTGAAAAGCACCGAATGAATTTAATTAAGACAATACTTAAAAGCATTTATCATTCAAATTACAAAAGCGGCACCATTAGCTCCAGCAGCTCTTTTCCCCCTTTGAGCATTGATTTTACTTCACAGCAGACACATTACTCTGAGTAATATCACTCAAGATTTAATACATGTTACACTGTAGCTCAAATAAATGTTATCTAATCAATAGCAAAGTATAGTGCCATAATAAAACCTGGAGGTTCCGCACATACAGTGGCATTAAATCATTTTTCTATTTACTTTGTTCATCAATGTTTTCTGCCAAAAGAAAGATTGGATTTTTAAGTATATCATTCCAGTTACACCTGTGAGGAACACTTCTTCAAACAAAATTCTGCCTCTCCTTATCTGACTGTGTTCTGCGTGAGTCCCTTTAATTTAATGTACAGTGGCTTCTTAGTAATTGCCTGTCAAAGCTTTATTTCATACTCTGTTCTCTCCATATCCTAAAGTATGTTTTATTTCTCCATAAAAACAGTGTGTGCAAATATATGTATATGTGTGTGTGAGACGAACCTAAGTCTGATTGAGCAGTGGACACATACTGCAGAGCAGAGAACTTATATCTGTGTGTGTGTGAACGTGTGTGTGTGTGTAAGGGAGGAGAAGAGAGATAGTGAGAGTAAATGTCTTCAGTGTAGGGGATGCCATCACTGCTGGACAGACAATGATTGATGGGTAATGTTGACGTTTAAAGAATGGACTTTTTTTACCTGACAATCAATCACTTACTCGAATCTTAGACGAGCAAACTGCTGCAATTGGTAGAAGGAAATGTTACAGAGGATGGGTCTTAGAATCGAACCTTAACTTGCCCTGTCTTCAACCTTTCAGGTATATATGGACAATTCAAGCAGTTAGGAGTATGTCTTATATAAACCTGTGTACACCCTCTCTCTGGGCGGGATCATCCGTAATCATTTTTGATTCTGAGGACAGCAGCCTGCAACACAAAGGCATCACTCTTAGGGGTGGAAAGATTCATCAATTGCATTCATTTAAATGACAATCCAACCACATGGACATGGAAACACAAACTCATCCTTCTAGGTGACTTCTAAAATCATTTGCAATGCAAAGAATCCATTGTATCAAGAAATTGTGCCTTGTATTTAGCACAACAAACATTGTATTGTATTTTTTGCACTTCTAATGGTAAAGAAAATGTTTATATCTCTGCTCAGAGGGCAGAGATTATTCGTCATGCTCATTTTGTGATGTTCATTCTAATACACAAAGGCCAATTTCAGAGAGGAGATGACACTATAATGGCTGTTACAGGGCTATACAGTGCAACGGTTTTCATCCCATAAGCTGTTAAAATTATTCTATGCAACAAGAAATATATTAATCTGAGTTGCATTGATATCTGCAAAAACCAGCAAAAGAAACATTACCTTAATGATCCGAATATAAGGCACGCCATTTGTCAAGACTAATTTTTGGAAAAAGAATTACAACATGGATTATATTGCATTTTTTATTCATGAGACTTTAACTGCACTTACAGTTATCGCCAACTTCTATTGTGTTATGGTCCAACCAGCTCACCCTCGGATGGCCCTCACACCTGTCAGCCCCATGGCTATCAGGGTTTCATCCCACCACATCTCAGCTGGACGCTACATCACCCCTCCTCCTCCTCTCTGCATTAAAATTCTGGATCAGTACTCATGTTGACTCATGTCAGAACCTTGAATACATCTCTGTGGACTTGAGATTCCTTTACTAAATCAGATCTCAAGTGTTGCTTTCATGTTATTTTCCTTCATTGTTATTTAATGTCTATGTAATTAATTCATCCCATGTGCAGTTCCTATCGCTCATCTCGCCATTCGAGCAGAGGGAATTGCCTCGCCAGAGGTTTCTTCCTTTTTTCTTTCATGTTAGGGTTATTTGGGGAGTTTTTCCTTGTATCCATAAAGAGTGTTGGGCTGGGCTGGGATCATTGTTATGTGAACCTGTAAAGCTCTTTATAAACAAAACTAGAATGGGTGTTAGACGGGCTGGAATAAAGACCTAAAGCACTACACCTGAAGAGGAAACCCAAAAAAAATCAAGGGCTCATATTGAAAACACAATGGGATAGTCTCAGACCACCTCTCCATCAGACCAAAAGTTATCCGCTTATTAAAGTGTGGAACGGGGACTCTGCTTCCACTGGCGGCACTTGACAGATTTGCTCCCAGAGAGGGACTGAGTGTTCGACATATCTGCAGACACAGGAGAGGAGCTGGGTGGTATTTCGCTTATACGGGTTGTGTCTTGACATATTTTACAGAACCACATACAGTGTGTGCCATATCTGCTTAGAAATACTTCTGTTAGTTATGATTTGAAATATGGAGGGAGAGATGGTGCTCAGACCATGATGCAAAGAGGTCATTTCACTGAAGCAAGTTTCAACACAGAGATATGCATGTTGGAAAAATATGGAGCAATGTTATGTTGTCATTTGTCAAAGGAGGTTCTGGTTCCAGATTAACCGTTCTGTGTGCAGAATAGCATATGTCAAATAGCCATCAGAGAGAACGTCATTCACATTCATTAAAAACACTAACGTGACATGGTGAACACGCAACAGGACTGGGAGGTTTGAAAATTCCAGGGAGATGCAAAGAGTGACATGCGCCTTTTATCGTCAAACAACACAGCTAGGGATACAAGCGCAAAACTCATGGTGACATGGTGAGTTTATGAAGCAGTGGATTTGATGAGTGACTAAGTCAAGAGACGTTTTGACCTATATCACGTGATATAGACAGCTCTCAGAGATCAAGTCATTATTAAAGCAACCAACAAGGACAACACAGTTGAGGAATTGCACCACCTTCCTTGAAGTTGACAGCGCAGAATGAGAGTTTTGCTCATGACAACGTAAAAGACATCACTGCAATTCTGCCTGCACACTGTCTCTATATTAAACAAACAAGCTCTATTATCAAAGATGTGGAAAACATAATCAAACTTAACCCAAGTCAATGACACAAATCACAACTTTGTCTCATCTTATTCATGGCAATATGTTGGACAGGTTGACCACTAATGCCTTAATTTTTTTTCCTACCAGCACAGACAGAAAGGCCACATTTGGAGTTCTGCTGTGCAGATAAAGACAATGTTTTTCGTTTTCTCTTTTAATGCTGCCGCTGTGCATTATGCATTTCCTTTGATTGGGCTTTGGCTATGTGAAGCTCAGTGTTTTACATTATTATCACACCCTCATATCAAGCACATTGTTGTTGGACCATTAATCAAAGGCCCCTCGAGTAATCAGAGTCAATCATCCACACCTGCTGATTATTATCTAATCTGCCCTACTGTACATACACAAACTGTGGCTCTAATTCACCGTCCTGAATCTTGAATTTTACTCAATTTGTTTGTGGTTGTTTAATAAAATATTTGAACTCTGCACTTGCATTTCTCTCAAGTTCTCTAATTTGATAACAGTATTCCTGAGGTTCACAGGTTATATTGTACATGTACTATATGTGTGTGTGTGTTGTAATAAATTCAAACACATAATTTGGAATACAGTAAGCAGATGTGTGATTTGAGTCCATGTTCACTCTGCTAAAGGGCTAACCAAGCAATACGTACGTGACAAAAACACAAACACACACACACACACACACATGCACCACAACATTCAACAGTGATTTACGAGGGTCTAAAAAACAATTGAAAATGAGGCACTGAACCATGTATGGCAAGTCTATGGGGATGAAACCATGGCTTCTCCTGAAGGCCCCATGTAGTTTCCAAAGCATTGAGTAATGGAGAGTATGGCCAGGGGGACAGTGCGTGTGTGCGCACATACGGTGTGTTTATGTAGGCCAGTGTGTGTGTGTGTGTGTGTGCGAGTGCACATAGATGTATCTATGTGGGCTATGTAGACCATGCACGTGTGTGTGGATAGGGTGTGTGTGTGTGTGTGTATGTGGGCTAGAAGGAGAGAGATAAGAACCAGTAAATAGAGAGGTATGTGTTCGTGTCTATCTCTTACATATGGTTCGTGTACAGCCCAAAGCATAATGTAGTAAATGAATGTCATTTCAAAACTGCACAGTCTCTATACTGGAGGACAACTGTTTTCAAATGTTCCTGAAATGTTTCAGGGCTACAGGGCCTTCACATAAGTAATGAAAACATAAAACGTCACAACAGTGATACTTATTTATTAAAGGCATGATGAATATACATTTTTAACTGGATTCCTTGCTGCATATCATCCCCTTTGCCCTATCTTTTGTGTCTATCTCTAATCTTAAAAAAAAAAAAAAAAATCTAACTAAAGATGCTAGCGCCATCATGTCTCATAAATCAAACGTAGTGAAGTCAAAATATCTGTCTTTGCAGAGTAAAACTTAAAACTTTCAATAATAATAATAAATGTATTTACTATCTAATTGTGGCCTACATCCAAGGCCAGCAGTCCCAAGTGTGATGTAGAATTTTTATACAACAAACAAAGAACTATGTGTTTATTCAGAAAGGAGCTGGTGAAAACACCTGCTGTTGTGTTTGGTTGGTACGAAACCATTGTTGGAGACCAGCAGTGAAGCCAGAGCCCAACAGTTTACAACTGATCTAAGTCACCACTGTTTGGACACCCAGGGCAGAAGACAACAGCTACATTAATGTATTCATGACTAAAAAAAAACAGCTTACGAGTATAGAATGCGTGTGGAGATGATGAAAGCAAACCACTATCAATAGGTGCAACAAACTACAGATCTCCTGTTTGAAGATGGAGCCATTTGGTGAATTTTGACTTGTAAAATTACAAAATTGCTGCACTTTTCCCCCCAGTATGATGGATCACTTTAATCTTTATCCAGCAGAGAAAGTAAACCTGCTTGAGGCTCTCACCAGTGCAGGTTTAAGGAGCATCAGAGTTCACAGCGGTGTTGCTGCTGTCCGTAAGCTATATCACAGAGCTGCTCCATCTCGTCTAGAAACCTCTACGCACATGGGGCTAGGAGAGCACTACAAAAACATTTGTGTTCCTGGATCAAAATTTGGTTTGTTATTTTTTTTTTCTCTCAAGAGAATCCCTCAAATAGCTGACATTGTCCATATTAGGGCTGGCTCAAAATGTTATCACGCTAAAATTTTTTTACATCTATGCTAGACAATTTTAAATATCCTATTTATAATAAAGACCAGGAGAGAATATGATGGATTGGATGATGGATTTGTCTATTTTGAATTTAAGTCATTGAAAATTAACCACTTTACTTATCAGGCATGTTGATAATAATTTTTATGTTTACACAATGGAAAAACACACAAATAAATTTACACGAATAAATACTTTGGCCCTGGTCAACCTGGTTTTAACAGTGGGAGATCCAATCTCAAGTGTCAAGCTCTTAAGCGCTTCTGTTCTGTGCTCCTGCTATTAAAATGCGTGTCCAGGAATGAATCCTGTGATCAGATCTCACTTCCCCATCATTCTCCAAATCATCTCGTCTTGAGGTGTTCTATTTTACATTGACATTGCAGCCACGTCAGGCTGTAACCATGCAGCTCCATCTTTTTAGAAAAGTCCCCATATATGGCCTGGATGGATCTGAATCATTCGGTTTCTGTTGTAATCAGCTTCACAGGTCCGCTGAGATCTGCGTGTGTGTCTATGCGTCTGTGAAGCAGAGTGGAGAGATCATGACCATTTAACGCAATAGAAAGTCTCACACCGCACTGAAATGAAACGTGCTCAAAAATGAGGTGGCGGTTTTTCAATGCGTCTTGAATAGGGGTTCCATTCAGACACACACATGTCCAATCTCCTGCGTCTCTTCTCTCTCTCCAGTTCCACCTAGGTGACTCCTCATTGATATACTGACAGTTTTTTGTACAGCTGTTCTCTGGGGAAGCGGGTGAGGAAAGGGAAAGTAGTCCTGCATGCACACAACCTATGTGGAAGTGAAAACCGGACCGTGGTTCACGTATTGAACTGTTAACTTAATTATTATATTAGTAAATTGTTGCTGTCACTCATTGTTTACCTTTACATTTATTAGTGTTTCTGATAAATGAATGAATGAATTTCTTTATAATGGCTGTTTGGTAGGGATGTGGGAGTGTCAACAGCACCAATTTCCTGTGGATTTGCAACTGGATATGGGATGTGAATATGGGCAGTTAGTGGAGTGGAATAGCTGAGCACATTCCCAATATTATAAAACAAGATTCGAATTCTAACATCTTAGATGTACCACCTGCCAGCTTTATTTTTCCTGGAAGGAGGTTTGACACAGAAACATTTTACCGTTTAATCATTACAAGCTGCTTTAACCAATGGAGATTTATCTGTGTGGTACAGAAAAGTCTAATTAATGATTAGAGCATTAACCATTTTGTCAAAGACAGACACGATTCAAAATGAGGTCATTCAACACTATAGCTACAAGTTCATCTAATCTCCATCCACAAACTGCAGCTACTTGTAAAGGAGCAGAAAATCTAATTAAATGTTGCTTTTGTCTCCACATTTCAACTGCTTCATCAGTGAGAACATTTTCGACGTTACATAGTCTGAAGACAGCAACCCTAACCCTTACACACAACAGTTATATACCTTGCTCTCATGCATGTTTGTCAATATTTTGGAGTGTGGACAGAGATGCTTGTATGACATTGTTATAATCACCAACAACAACATTTGAAATTGGTCCACACTGTAAGTGCTCAGATAATTTATGTACTTAATATTCACATCTGCTGACTCTCTAAAATGCCTGCACTACATTAAGAACAATTTTTAAATGGTCCACGGGGCAGGTTAAAATACATTCCGACAGCTATGCTCACAACCTACTCCAACTGAACAGCGATGAATCACGCTCTACTCGTAGAATTCAAATTCACCATCATACAAAATCTTCACATCGCCTACATCAAATATTCCCCTCATCAAATTATTTTAAAGCCTAGGCAACATCCTTGACAGCACCCTCAACATGGAACGCCACATCAAACACACCTGCACAGACTATTGTCACCTTGACAACATCTCAAGACTCAGTCCCTCCCTCTCCCAGGCACAAGCCGTTATACCAATCCTCACCAATGAAATATCACACCCGTTCCCCCTCTCCCGCTGCATTGTATTTTTTGTTTGTTTTACCTTGAAGTTTTTCCAGAGCAGTTCATTTCTGTTATATTTGTAATTTTACCTACTCCCTGCATTTCTAAAAGTTCCATGATGCATTATTTCTATATCTTTCCTTGCCAAGTCATTTTGTTAAATGCATCTTTTTACCAACTTACCAACCTTGTAATCCAGAAAAGGTCACACTCATGATTATTATTATCATTAATGTTATTAGGAAATAAAGTCTCACTTTTACGTCGCAGAGAAAAGAGAAATGCTTGCATTTGACCCAAAAGAAGCACACTGAGGAGCGAACTTCTCTAATCCTAGATGTTTTTTTATTTGTTTGCCTCTCTCCATTCCTGTTTCTGTATACTTCACTGAGTGAAACATTTACTACTTGTGTGCTCATTTCTGAATATTTTTCCCCATTCCAGTTTAAGAAAGAACGCCACTTCAGGGGTATGCAATGCACTCAAAATGTCCCACCATGCATTGTATTATCTGTTGATTTACCTGTGTGTTTTCATTGTAAAATAAAAACCCAGCCTAGTTACTCTTTTTTATCTCAAAGTAAATACTTTTAAGCAATCATAAGGTTGCAAATATAAAAGTGTATGCTTCTGTGGGACCAGAGGCACTTTGCAGAACTCTGTGATCTTTCAGCATTTGTGCCTGTAAGTGCTTTATATGTTATGGTAGGCCTTGCCTTTCCCTGTTGCTGTATCTATTTCACGGCCACAGTATTCTCTATGGTTCTGCTCTCTATATTACCAAACTCTTCTAAAAGCCAAGAAATGGGTCAGCTATTGTGTTTTTTTTTGTTTTTTTAGGGAACTGCAGTGTTTTTTATATCATGTTATTTATAACAAGAATGTAAAACAGATCTTGCTCATGACCAGTCTCATATTCTCCTTCTGGGTTCCGATACTTGTCAAGAAACCCTCGGAATGGGCTCAGCTGGAGCTTTTTGGAAGAGAAAATTACAAAGTTGTCAGTATGGCAGGTCACCAGTGTAGTCCTGGATTTGTTTTTTGGTCATCATATTGAGACCCACTGGGGAACGAGTGTAGCAAGGTCACTGCAGTGTAGAGGAGCCTGAAAGGTAACTGACGCATCACTATGCCTGGATGTTTTTTTTCTTCTAGAATCTGTGTGAATCCTTGATGTAATCAAAAGCATTTTTACTTCCCACTGGGATGGATGGGACTTTGCCTGGGAGCTCTGTCGGGTTTAACTTCATGTGGTAGTCTGTCATTTGTACTCAGGCATTTCATTTGCGCTGCAGCAATGATGTAAGCGGTGCAATGAATGTAATCCACTGTATCGCCATTGTGTCTTGGGCATGAAAGTCGGAGTGGGGATCTGGGTGACTACATGGAGCCCCAACTCGATTGTACTCCATTAAAAATCGCCCTTTAATCATCCAGCTGTGGTGTAAAATCTAAGTAATAGTTCAGGTGCTGAACTTGCTGTTATTCTAACAACATGGTAGAAGAAGCTTACTTTCTCACAATTGTAGGAGAGTTATAATGCCATTACAAGAAAATATAGTCTACAGAGCTGAGTTAAGTGCATTTTTTCTAACATTTCAAATAGCAGTTTCATACTTGGAGCTGACATCCCTCATTAAGTCCGATATCACACGTCACAGGGTAATGACTCTGTTGATATAACAAATATGTAAAAAGTATTGTAGGTAAATTATACAAATAAGCTTTGTAGACATTATATTAGAAAGAAGAAAGAGAAAGAAGGGTTCTTTATTGAGCCCCGTAGGGAAATTAATTCTCTGCTTTCTTACCCATCCTCAATGAGGAGCAGTGGGCCGCCAACACATGCACAAGCAAACACACACACAACAGCACCCGGGGACCAACTCCAGATCTTCTACCTTGCCTTGGTCAGGGGCAATGGCAGGAGTGATTAACCTAACGTACATGTTTTTGTGGGTGGGGGAAACCGGAGGAAACTGACGCAGACACAGGGAGAACTTGCAAACTCCACACAGAAAGGTGCGGAGGTCGACCCCAAGATTCAGACCCACGACCTTCTTACTGTGAGGAAACAGAGCTAACCACCACTCCACCATGCCGCCATTACTGATGCCTCCTTATGTACAGTGGCTCTGGTATATTTGGCCACATTTATAACATTCTATGAATCATATGCTAACTGCGAATGTTACCAAGCTATAGAATTTTCTTCCACTAAAAGGAAACATGACAACATAAAAATTCAAAATGCTGAAGAGGCAGTGAATCCCCTAACAGCACTGCCCATTCTCTTTCTATCGTGATTTATACTTAAAGATGGCTACAATGTGATGCAGATCAGGTGAGGATTCTGTGGACTATTATGGATATAAATTGTGCATTGGCAAATTACACTGTACCAGATGTTATACTACTAAAGCAACACTGATCAATTTTCACTTTCCACTCATGATTGATTTTCAAAGTACATGTGGGCTATGAATTGTAGAGGACTCTCAGAAGAACATTACTGAGACACAAAGGCGCAGTATGTACAAAGTAATTTTTCATGATGCATAAATTTGTTGAAACAGGTGTAAATTACTAAGAGCTGGTATGGCGGCTATAGCATTGACCACTGTGAATTGGTTTTACCACAGGGAAAACACAGTCTTTCATAGCAGCGATAACAAGTGACAGGAAATTATTTATATCTAACCATCTTTAGCAAAAAGGCTCTTACGTAACCAAGACAAAGTCTACATTGATTTACAAATGAGAATATTGAAGAAAGAAATAGCCAAGACCAGTCAGATTCTTGTCCTCTTTATGCCTTCTCTCTTTTTATCCACTGACCCCTCCCCCACCATAACTGTGGTGCATTAAAGCAGAAAATGGAGGAGAAATCGAGCAAAAAATGCAACGTTCAGGGCCCCACAGTGGCTCACAAGTTACAGCACTTACAGAGTAATGCAGCGGTGCGCGTTCAATTCTAGCCTGTGTCCTTTGCTGCATGTCATCCCCTCTCTGTGCCGTCCTTCCTGTCTGCCTCTGTAATATAGCTATCATAGTAAAGTATAAAGTGCAAAAAAAAAAGAGCAAAAGTCAGCACTGTTGAGTTCACCATGAAATGTAATTTCTTCTGCATCCTGTATGATTTGGTGTGAGAGTTTTCAACTACGGTACAATCACCTGGACAATAATTTTTTTGTCTGCTTTGGGGTAACCAATATGTTCAGCATAAAGAAACAAACGAAAGTACACATCTCCTTCCATTTCCAAAGCGGACGAGTAGTATTGGAGTATTGCAGGTACAAACATGTTTTTGAATCTGGGTTTTCCATTTCAGACTTAAGTCTACATGTGACTGTTACTTTTAGCATCATAGTTTTTAACTGTAGAAATTATTTCATGCTGCCCACTTGCCCAGGTTGAAAACGAATATGTAAATGTCAGAGACATTTTCTCATAAACATAATGGTAAAATAAAAATAATAAAATAATAAAAAGTTTGTTGGCCAATTTGGCTGTCTCATTTAGAGCAGCGCTTGCCAATCATGAGGCCTCATTTATCACCACCACAAAATGGGTCTTGAAATGTGCGTAAGACACTTCCTACCACAGTGTTGGTATTTAAAAAAAAAAAAACTTTATGTGAGAATGCGCGCATTGATGCAGACACTGACCCATGCCAACGCAGTGTGGAGGCAGAGAAATTAAGCCACTGTTCACAAAGATTCTTTTAATAGCCATTCTACTTTGTCAGATCGAGCAGAGCCACATTTGTGTTTATGTCAGAATGTAATGTGTAACACAGCGTTAAGTGAAGTGTAACACAATGTCTGAAGTGTAACACATAGACTACAGAATAGTTGACCCATTTATGGCAGAATTTTTCAATTCCTGCAGGACAAATAATTTTGTATCAAAAGAAGAAATAAGGCATATTTTCTGCTCCTCAAAGAAGTCACAATATAGAAATATCTGATTTATTTATTGATAACTGATGGACTTTCACAGTAATATTCTCTAGTGGAGCAGAGGTGCTGTATTATGTGCACGCTCCTAAATCTCAAGTTTTCATCTTCCAGCTGTGTCAGAGCGACCAAATCAATTACCAAGGAAAGAGTAAAGCAATTGCAATGAATGTCATGTGTCTGTTAATCAACAGATTTGCCTCCTATTTGTCAGAGATGAGTATAAACAACTCCCAGTATCGAAGAGGCGCAATTAGTTAGGATGGAGCACGTCTCCAGGTATAAGCAAACACAGAGAAATAGTGCTGTACTGATCCAAACTCAGGTACTGCCACCATCTGGATTTCTAGCAATCGGCTATTTCCAAAGAGAACTCGCTGACTTGCTGGTAATTTTTTTAGTTCAAATTTCATGCATATGTCCTGTATTCTTCGTTATACAACAAATGACAGAAAAAAAACTGTTAAATTCTGGCCTGTTTTTAGATCTGAGATACGGCAGCATCATTGAGTGCAGTGCTGGCTGCAATTATCTGATAAATAAAATTACCTTACAAGAGGCCAATATCAAAATGCAATTTGCAGCAATATCGGGTTTCCCAAGTGTAATCAGCCCTATTGACTGTACTCATATTGCAATGAGGTCACCGAACAGAAATCAATGTGTACATTAACAGAAACTCTTTTACATTGCGACACATAAGTATAGGAAATAGGCTGGAGGCTGGTGCTGTGCGTGGTGGCTGGCTAATTGGTAAGATTCTATTTAAACCATTATAAAACCAGATGCAAGCCTGTGATTTGGCACAATATCTAATTTTTCAATGTGCGGTGACAATAGCAAAAAGCACTTAATCTGATTCAGGCAAAGGTTCATATTCAGCCCTGTCCGTGTCTACCTCTGCAGGCACTGTGCCACTCAGACAGGTTTCTCCAAGTCTAGCTGCTAAACATGAATACAATAAAGACAAAGGTTCCAGTGAGCCTTTGCCTCCACCAATGGCAGTGATGCTTTGGCAGTGCACAGCAATGTTTTTCTGTGTATTCACATTTATGCATGACAATTTCTTTTAAATTTCATTTATGGTCCTGTTTGTTGAACTAACTGCATTAACAGTGGTAGCAATGCTGTCTCACTCAATAACTTTTATCTTATTTGTTATTCCATTGTTAAAACCACCAAACAAAACTGATTTTCTGTTTTCCACCCTTATCACAAGTAAGTCAATTTCTGTCTCCGTAAAATTTTATTTTTTGCCTTCTGCTCTGGCATCACCATTGTGATTAACAACTGTGATGCATAACTGCATCGTTTTGATATGCAGGCATTCATTCATTGGCATTGATCACTCATGGTCTTTATGTTATATGACTTTTTCTTGGAGTACGGTATTTCACCACTGTTTGTGTACGCAATGTTTAGTATGGATTCTACGCAATCTTTTATATATGAGCCCCTAGTCCTTGTGCACCAAAGCACAGAGCCATTTGTTTTGGTCTCAAAGTGCTTCCTGCTGACATTGAGAGCTCTGTGTGGAAAAGGCACAGCAAACTTGACCACCCTCATAACCACTTAAGCTACCATCTAAAACACTCCACTGCTGACAGCATAGCACTGGTAGATGCTGGTAGTACACCTAATTTAGGTAATCAGACATGAGTAGAGCTGGAAGTGATGGATAATATGCAGTACTGGGGAGCATGATGACAACGATTGAGAGCTACTAATGGAGCACATGAAGTCAAGTGGCGGGAGGAAAAACACCTCTAGGATGCTCTGCTTGCCCCTTTTCTACGACCACTTAAGCTGAACATGGTAGAACCTCCTGAGTTAAATGGCAAATGAGAAATTTTAGCTCAACAAATCTCAATTTTAATTTCCAGGCACACAAAAAACATTTTACATGCCAGTGTAAACATTAGGACAGACATTATCTGTCTATCGATATACTTGCCTGTCTGTAGGTTACTAAATTCCAATTCCTCGAGAAACTCAATACTAAATATCAGCAATGGAAATTCTTCAAATCAAAGCTTTGTTAGATCCATTTAACTATATACAACGCACTGTGTTACGCACGGATGATTACTACTGTCAGACAATGCGCTTACGTTTGGTGAAAAGAAGTGATTTGATCAAGCAAAACTGAGCAAGACAGAGAAAATACCAAGGGGTGAATAGAAAAGAGAGTTCAGAGAAAATCATAGAAAGTGGGCAAAGTTTGAGAACATCTTAGTAGAAAGCATCCAGTCTATGCATCCAGTCCACAAAGTGGACCCAACACAATCTAACATTAAGATAACATTACCTTAATGTTACACTGTCGTTTTTCCCGTGTGTTATGGCAACATGAACACCATCAGAGAAGCTGTTTTCTGCAGCAGGAAGCACAGCAGCAAAGTGCAAAGAAAGCCTCAGTTCTGAGCATGTTGATATGTTTACTTTTCACATGCACACACACACCACACCAGACATTTATGGAGGTGAACTCTCATGAATAACTTTCATTATATGTTGACTATGGAAAATCACTCAGAAGAAAAATGTGTGAAACTGTATGCGTGGACTCTTGTTCCAATCTTGCTGTCAACTTGTTTTTGCCTCCAACAAATGCCACAAAGCCTTCCAAGAAGACAGTAAATGATTACATTAGGTGGAAAGCTGGAGCATTGAAAGTTAAGTTGCACAACTTAAAGGCAACATTCATTTCTCATTATAATCAGTATTGTTTATGCCTTAGTTTTATACAGTATATACACATTTTCAATGTAATTTAAAATGTTTTTTGTTTTTTTTATTTATTTGTTATTACATTGCAGAAAATGCCCGACTGATGTTTTGTTAGGGAACAATGTTTTCATTCATCTGCAATATTTCCTCACGTTTTTCAGAGTGCCTTCTATATTGTTCTATATATTCTATGCTTCTTTTATCATTGTTGGTGTTTTGTTGTTGTCAGCTACTGGATGACTTTAATTTCCTTTGGGATTAATAAAGTATGAATCTATCAATCCATGTATATTGCAGGATGGTGTTAAGTTGTATTTCCCTTGAGAATTTAAACATGCTATTAATTTGTATACTTTACGCTATACTGGTTCATTTGTAACAACTCTGTGTGTGTGTGTATGTGTGATTGTTTTATTAACAATACTTGTGCTGAAACACTAACAAGGAATCTTAGTACAGTTCTTGCACACATACGAAAAACAGGACTAAATCAACTAAAAGCTAAGACAGAGCCAAACAAGGATCTTTTATACTACTATTCTGGTGCTCTGGCTCTTTTAAAGTGGAACGTTGTCAATATTATAAAAATGTCATGTGAGAAATTGAGGTTTACAGTCTAGAAAAATTGTTTTGAAAAACTGTATTTTCACCCAAGGGGGAAATGTGTTTGTTTTCAATCAGAAGAAAAGCACACCATTGTCCGAGCCTTCCCACATACTTCTCCATTCCTCTTGGTCAAAAATACACAGAAGCACTAGTTTGTTTCTGCGGGGCAGGAAATCCTATTAATGTTGAAACCACCTCGGTGCCACCAAATGACAGTCCAGCTGAGCACCTGATTGCTCTGACAACTGGCACAGATATCGAAAGCAGCAAGTCATTCTACTGTATGCATTGCTCACTTTTCCTTTAAGCCCGGAGACATTGTTTTTGTGATACCTTACGAAGCTTCTATCATACACTAATGGCTTCTACTAGTGCTGAAATAGAAAAAGTAGATGTATATTGTAGAGCAACGGGACAATACAAGCTATTGCATTGACTTGACAGGAAAGTCTACTTTTGAGGCTATGATCAATACTAGTTACACGTCGTTCTATCTTATTACCATTCCCCCCTCCAATCTACATATCTACATTACTTATTCCGATCTTTTTCACATTTTTTACACTAGTGCCACTATGTAAGTCCAACGGAGCCAGACTCAAGCTGATGGCCAAGGGACTGTGTGGCCACCTTGACAAAGTGCCTCTGCTGCCCTCGTAATGACTCCTTTGTCACAGGGAGGCTCAAGGGGAAAGAGGGGAAGAAGAAGAGGAGGACAGTAGAGGAGAGGAGGAGTCTGTAAGTGTCTTACATGCAGCAGTGTGACAGCTGGAGCATATAATAGCTATTTCCTTCGCTGTTGATGCAAGAAAGCTAAATATTGGAAAACAAAATATAGAGGTCCTTTGAGGGTCTCTATAGTGCATATATAGGAATATTGTAACACATTCAACAACTATTTGGAGTTTAATTGCACTGTGTGTTATTTAAATTTCACTGCGTGCGTAATCTGAAATGGCAGTACAATTCTCTCTCTCTCTCTCTCTCCTCTCTTCCTACCTCACAGTCTGTGTGATTTAAGGATTAAAGATTACTTATTGTTACTGAATAGTGGCAAACAATAGTATGCACATCAGTACGAATGCCCACAATAAGGCATATACAGTACGTCAAACCAAACGATCTCATGAATAGAGGCAGTTGGGAACCTCTAGACTGTGCCCCATTCATTCAATCTCACACCATAGAATTGATCGAAAATGAAGAAGCCTTTCTGGTCAATCTACACTTCAATCTAACATTTCATCAATTCTTCTCCAGTTCCTGCACTTTGTAAGAAGCCTTCTCAGCAGGCAATCTCAATTAGGATCAATTAAACATCGCAAAACGGACTGACAACTGTCACAAACAGTGAGGCCTGACAGGTCTGGTAAAGAGGCTATATGGTGGTGTGGTTGGTCTTGTCTTGTCGGAGCCACGAAACAAGCTGGGTCCGTTATCCTTCCCTCGGTTGGTTTGAATTATTTAGCTCACTGAATAGACATACATGCATTCACACAGAATAACACAGCCTCAAATCTACAGCAGCTGGAAAACTATTTTCCCAATTAAACTGTTGTTTGCTGAGTAAATGCATCCCAGTGCACCAAAGCCAAGGAGTTCCACCTCAGCATCCTTTCTCATGCAAACTGGCGACCACTCTCCAATTTGCTCCTACTGTTATTGTAAACACGAGGGACTTGTGTAACACTTGTGATCCTTCCAGCTGCAATAAGTGTTGTCAGGCTGGCATTAAATCCAGCTCTCAGCTTCTTTGGTTGTCTTTAACTGAGTCTGGAATATATTTTATGAGTTATTGGGTAGTCCACTTGGACATTTTATTGCACTGAAGAGTTTTTCTTCTCATTATTGCTTCCTTCCTTCTCATGGTTGACACAAGTTCTAATGTCACTCTAACCCTAAGCTAAAATTTATCTTATCTAGGTTGATATGTATTTGAGGCACATCAAAAGCATCCAAAACACTGTCAACACAAGCAACATTGCTACCGAGAGCCTACCTTTCTTTTCATAATTGCTGTATGCAAAATTTCTGCGCTCCATTGGAGATCAAAGAAGAGTTACTTACATATTTTTTGCCTCTCATCACTCTTTAAATTGTAATTGTCAGGCGGGGAGTCCTAGGTATTTAACCTCTGTGAGGTCATTGTCTCGGTTATTGATACTACTTGGTTCGTTAGCACTCCTGGCAAAAGTCATTGGATTCATCTGTGGCCAAGTGACAGTTGTTGGAGTAGCCACATGAGCGGTTGTTAAGTTTCCTGGGACGTGCCCATGCCCAAGAAAAGGAAAACAAACACCTGAAGGATGCCCTTAAAGCTTGCAGATACACCAACTGTACATTTGTGAAAACAGCCACAAGATCTAAAACAACCCTCGGGTTGGAGAAGGAAAGAAGCGCAGAGCAACAACATTGACATTCCAAATGTGGAGTATTCAGACATTCAGGAAGATTTTCAACAAACACAGCATTGGTACATTTTCAGTCGGACTAACTGGTTTAAATGTATATTAAAAGTCCGGATTTATCCATAATAAAGCACTAAATCGACTCTTTCTAACGTTATGTAAACCCAGTGTGTGGGAGTTGTACAACAGGAAGATGGTTTTCTATTTTCCATTGATTAAAACACTCATACAACAATAGAGAAGATGACTGAATGCAGTTGTGCAAACCAATGAACATTGTATACTTTAAGCTCTGCTTACTTGGTATTGGGTTGAGAAATAAGATTTACAGCAATAATTATTACATTTCTGGCCACACAATGTGGGGTAACAGAAATAGAGTAGTGGCGGTCAGTTCCCCCTCTGCTAGTGTTATTTCCCTCCACGTTTATCTGAAAAGGAGCCTGGTGGGACACACACAGTCATGTTCCATTTGGAGTAAAGACAGAAATGGCTCCATTGGGTCAATGATGCCTGTGACTTGCATTTGTGTGGGATATCACTGTTAGCTGCCTGTGGCTCAGCATTCGATCATTTCAGCTAGAATTGGCACTGCCTATAGTAAATGGAGGCAGCCAACCCACTTCCCCAGTAATGCCCCAAACGTTGGGCCATTGCAAGAGTCTTATGAATGGATAAAAAAAAAACAAAAAAAAACCCCGGCAAGTTCTTTCTATCATGTATCTGCAACACTGTCTTAATGGACAAAGTTTAGCCAAAGCTCTTGGGGTCCATCTTGGTTAACATATAATGGCCCTAAATTGTATGTTTGCTGAAAATAGTATGGATGCCCCCGAGACCTGTAGCATGCTAACCTCTGTGGGGACAGTCACTGGGTTTATTTGTTTACATAAGCAGATAGTGTGGGCTGCTGTAATCATTAACTAATCTGCTAAAAACTTTGCTTCAATCCAAAATAACATTTTTAGTTTGAATGTCGTTTAAATGAATCTGTAACAATGCTGAAAACATCATTCAAAGTATTTATTCATTCAAAACATTGGCCGGTGCATAGGAAAGTTTCAAATCCATTCACTGTTTTTTTACAATATTCTAATACTTAATTTGTTCAAGTTCCAAGTTTGTACCTGCTTTTATATGACTGATACTGTACTGATACTGCGCTACCAGCATTTTACTGATAATGAGAAAAACTATTTCCAACATTCAGTGAGTCCCATAAAAGATATTCAGATTTGACTTGACAGTAGCTTTGGTCTATGAGACAAATGCTCTGAAATGTATTCCTTCCTGGGGTCTACGCAGGGAATGCACTTGCCTTAAGTCTCTTTTCCCAATTTATACCTCAGTGAAAACTGTGCCTTTTCTCATTCCTATTGCCTCATACACAAGCAGGAGCCTGTGAGGAGCCTATGCTCCCCAGGAATACAGAAATAGATGTATAACTGTAAAGTAGTAGCACTACTTCTTGAGTTTGGATTTATTTAGTGCTCTTACAGTCCTGGAGCCAACCATTTCATCTACTTGGAAGCCTCAAAAGATAAAGATAAGTGGGAAATGCAGTGAACGCCATAACACTTTTTTTACACAGAGATCGCATATTAACAGATGTAGTACATATTGTTTCAAGATGATATGAGAGTTATAGCACAAAGTAAACAATGACTATCTCGTAAGTATATCAATCAGGTGGGACCTTGATGGATGAAGGGTCTTTTTTATTGTCATGGCCAGATAATTTGTCTTCTGACAGTAAAACCTACTGTTGATCATAGAAAGAATAATATATCTGGAGATTTCAACCAAACAAAGGTGAGTCGGTGCTTTATCAAGGGTCTGATGATGCCTCCTGGACTCCTTCAAAGTAAAGAAAGGGGTTTTGGGATTCTGTGATGGGGCTCAGGTCTGTTTAAATTGGGACTAGCAGGACAAAGGATGAGAGACAATGGTGAGAGCAGGGTGCACCATCTCTGACGTACTGGAACAGTGCATTCAGGAAAAACCCAGAAAAGACAATATCCTGGACAAAGGTTTGTAAATGTCAAAGACGATAATGTTTATAACTTTTGATACCCATTTGAAGAACTTTGCAACTGAGCTGGCTCCAGTGTGGCAACCAATTATGCAGGTTTCCCTGTTCTTCTGTCATGGACAACTTTGCATAACAAACCATTACCCAAAACTCAATGACCAAAGGAACATAAGGACTTCAGACTCTGACAGCGGTGATTGTGTAATCTCTAGAAAGAATTCTGCTCCAACATTTTGTCAGTACAAAGAAGAGTTCAGCTATGTTTTCATGTTTTATTCTACAGACACACTGATGACACAGTTCTAATATCTCTGTTGTCAACTTGGCATGAACAAAGTCGTTGAGTGATAATAATGTCCTTGAAATTAACACAAAGAAAACTGAAGAGATTGTATTTGGCTCGCAATTTGACTCTCTTAAGGTAATGAAACCGTTGAGCACAATAGCATGTTAAGGCTGGCCAACATTGCCTCTGACCCTAATCAGGTCCTGAACAATGAATATGTTCAGCTACCATCTTACTGGAAATATAGGGTCTTTTCAATAGGATTAGATTGAAGCAATCCTTTGTGCATCAATCAATCCTTAAAATGAAGATGGAGCTTAGTCCTTAATTAAATGTATCTTAAAGCTTCTTTTATATTGTTCTCCGTGATTGTAATGTTATGTTGAATTGTATGCGGTGTCCTGTCTTGCTCTTGTTTCCTGTCTTAATGTTTTGTCTTTTCTGAGATGTTTGTAAATGGAAATTTCAGACCTCAGTTTGACAATTAAGTATGAATGGTATTGCATTATATGTGAGCTAATTAATCTAGTCTGTCTGTCTGGCTGTCTGATTGTTGCGCACACTTTCTTTGTTCTGTTTATTTGTCTACTGTACACCAAATAATGTTGTGTATGCATGGTATTCACAATAAGCCATACCATGTGTGAACCTTGCATGCAGATCATGTAGCACTTGAGCTGCTGCTTCTTTCCTATCACTTTGTGGCACCATGCAGCAGTGGTATAGAGACAATGCTTTGTTCCCACAAAGCAGCTGGATCTAGATCTTCTGCCACACACTGAGGGAATTATTGTTCTCCTGGGAAATAAAGTCTAATTGATAATTACAAGGAGAGCAGAAAGAATGAGGAGTCAGCCCACAAATTCTATCAGTACTGCATAAAGTGTGTGTGTGGTGTGCTAAATACAATACCTATGCTCATGCATATTACAATAGAAATGTTTGGTGTATCAGCTCATATTACACGTCGATGGCAGATGAAAAACAATATTGGCAACATTTGGAAAGCTATTATTGTGAGGGCCCTTGAGAAAGGATACTAATGCTGCATGGTAATAAGGAATCATTGCAATGTCTTCAACGAATAATAGTCTTTTCACACAGTGGAATACAGTTTACAGGTTCACTGATTTTTTTTTTTGTTCTCTTCATGATGTGCCTGGCTTGTTGCTTGTCACACTCTGCCAACCACATCTTTTCATTGATTGTCTGCAAGTGACCCACAGCTTCACTTGCTGGCTGGCAAACAGCAGTGGTAGCGCTCAAGGAATTTTCAGCATCATAACAATATCAGAATTTATGGTCAATGTTGCAATGACTTCCAAAGTTAACAAAATTTGTTGTTATGATCAGATAAAACAGTTATGATCAAATTAATATACCCACAATAACTCTTGAGATTATGTCATTCAGCACACAAAATATAACAGGGTGGCCAGTATACCTTCAAGTTTACCTCTGTAGCTCTCCTATCCCAAAATTTTCTCCTTTGAAGCTGACAGCTCTGTGCCCAAACCTTAGATCTCCTTTGCTCCCTGCCTAGCTGTCTATGACACTGCCAGGAGCATTTCACAACAAAGACAATGGCATAGTCTCTAAGGCATCATCTCAGTCCTTGAAGAGTCATTTTCAATGAATTAGACATGTTAGCACTGCATACCACATAACAAGTTGAAAAGGATAGTAAAAGCCTGTTGTGTGTCATACGTCATAGAAAGGGACAGGGAAGAGATGATGTGAGTGAGGCAACTGCAGCAAACTATTGTATGTCACCCAGGAAATGGGTGTGTAAGATATGTGCACACGGCTGCTGAGAGAGGCACACAAAGTCTGGCCATTAAGACAGTGTGGAGGAGGCCCACAGTGGTGACAAAGGACAAAATCAATTAATCCTTACTGAGAAAGTCAAACAGCTCAAGAAAAAAAGTTTCAAATGTGTGGCTGTGATGAGATGTGGGCAAATCTGTGCCTCTAACATCAGAGAAAGAGAGAGAAAATCTAGTGTGTCTAATTGTATATACATGTTTTTGTTTCTTCTTTTGTCTCACACTTGCTTTGGCAATGTAAATTTATGTTTTCCCATGCTAATAAAGTCCCTCTGAATTGAACAGAGACAGTGGAAAAAAAACAAAAAACTGACGACATGACACCAAGTGATTCACACTGCAATGTCTCTTGCACCCACACATTAGGCCACGACAATGAAAGGGAAAAGGAAGAAACGTGTTGAATCCAAGAGCACGAGATCTTGCATTCCACAAAGTGGCACTTGAAGCACCCCCAATTTATTTCCCCTTGCACTAATTTTAAAGCGAATTCAATTAGCTCTTGTTCTGTTGAAAGATGAAAATGATGTTTTTGCAAAAATATCCCACTTCAATACGAAATAACGTAGTCTGAGGTTGTTATACGTGTTATATAAGTCATGAATCTAAAGTTATTCCATTTAAATTGGATTACAACACATTTTCTGTTAGTATTTTTCCTGACAGAATTCAATAAGAAGAAGAAGAAGAAGAAGAAGAACCAAAAATGTGTCATAATCCTTACGATTAACAGAGGTTTTATTGGTCCAGCCCGCTTGCAATCAAATTGGACATCATGTGGCCCATGGACTCAAATGAGTTTGACACCCCTGCATTAGGCAGAAGATCTGGAGTTGGTCCCCGGGTGCTAGTGTGTGTGTGTTTGCATATGCATGTGAGTGCTGCCCACTGCTCATCATGGTTAGGATGGATTAAAAAGAGTAAGAAAGAAAGAATGATAATTAATTTCCCTACGGGGATCAATAAAGTCTCTGGATTTTAACCCATCCTCTATGAGCATAGGTGGGCAGCACACACACACACACACACACACACACACACACACACACACACAACAGCACCCAGGGACCAACTCCAGATCTTCCACCCTGCCTTGATAAAGGGCAATGGCAGGAGTGATTACCCTAACACACGTTTTTGTGGGTGGGGGAAACCGGAGCACTCAGAGGAAACTCACATAGACATGGGAATCAATAAGTACTGTATTTTCTCTTTCTTTCTTTCTTTCTTTCTTCTATGTCCTTTTTATAAATAGTTATTTCATTTGTTCAAGTTATCAACAACATCACATCATTCACACAAAAATTGCTATTAAAGCAAGAGAGCTGAAATGATGTGGTGCACCTTGCGGTAAACCATAAAAAGTAAATAAAGTAATCCACAAACATATTACTCAGAAATTAATTATGTCTTTCTACACGTGCATCTACCACATGCAAGAAGTGAAAAAACAAAATGGAATCCACAATGGAGGTTCTTAGCCAGAAGACTCAAAGACTCCCTCTCCCAGATGATACCATGCTTCATCTTAAATTGCAAGCAGCCCAGCAGGCCCAAAGTTAAGGATGATGACCTTGTTTATACAATTTCTTGCAGGAAGACAATCTCACCAGCTAACCCTTCAGCTGGGCTCTCTGGCCAAATCAAAATATAACTGTAGCTCAATTCCAACAGTGCATGGAAACGCACCGACTGAGCGAGTCTAACTTTGTTTGACTTATGCCTGACTTAAGAGCTTGGAATAAATTCCCACGTGGCCAATAAAAAATAAGGCACTCGGTTAAACTGATGCTCGTCCCGGGAGACCTTTTGTAAACCATGCCTATTTTGCGCTGAACCCAGTGGCGCGTGCCGACAATACTCTCAAAGGTGAGCGCAGCGCAAAATGCCTTCGCAGAGGAAGCCTTATGCTTGCCTGACTTCTGTTTATCGATTTGTATCTGCAAAAATTTACTTTTGCTTGCCTTTGCACATCCTTGAGCTATATGAGAGAAATTGCCACATGACAGCATTGAGATAAACTCCATGTCAAAAGTACCACACAGGGGGGGGATATACTGTAGAATACAGCGTTCTCAGCATAACAAATCTGAATTCCATTGAAGGAACAGACATTCTAAAAAAAATTGGCAACAGAAACCACATTTTAAAAGTGGAAGCATAAACCATTAAATTAAATATGGTAATGTAAACAATTGTAAGATATTACATTAATATTATGTACCCCTCTGGAGACTTCAACTACACGACTCCTCACAGAACTGAGAATACATATTTTTCACTGCCTACATTCTGAGTTGTCAAACACAGGTGGGAGTAATAAGATTAATACTGGCTGCATTCCATTTAGGTCTGCCAGTGCCTTGGCTCTGCTTTGTGCATGCTGGCTCACAGGCAGTGCTTAGAGGTACACCTAAATGGAGCAGAGCCATCGTTAATGTGATTAGTTACAGCTGTGCTTTTCCAGCTATGAAGCTATAAACCTGTAAAGTCAAAATATCTGCAAGGAAAAACAGCTTCACCCATCCTGACATCTATTCAGGAACTGAAAATAACCACCAAAATTCAACTCTGTTGTTCCAGCTTGTTGCATACTGTAGGCTCAGACATTACACGGACTAATATCTTCCTGCTTTACTACTTTGTGACAGTGAACGCTCATTCAAGTTTGTCCTGCAATGCTGACTTGTCAAGAAAAGACACGGCCCTTTATGAGGGTTTCAAGTTTTGTTCAAGTGGCCCTGTAGACACCACCCTAAGATATCATAGGCTTTGTTAACTGATATAACTGATATAACACCAGAAATCATCTTATACTTCTGATTGTTTCCAGGGAAATAAAAGTGTGTGTATGTGAAAGAGTATATACAGTATCCAACAGGCTCTACAATCAGACCCAGCCCAGTTAGACACCCTGTTGCTTAAAGCATTTGGGACCATACGAGGTGAGGGCAACTGATTAAATGGGATTATAGTGAGCATTTTCCCTCCTCTGATTCAACATCAACCCTGCCAGAAGTGAGGGAAAAAACATTAATATTGGTGTGATTGGTGGAAATGTAGACTGAATAAAATGCATCAGTTTTCTACCTTAGCTTTGCCACAAGTTTACTAAATAATTTTTTTTCCCCAGACGAACCCGTTTTCATTCAGTGACGGTTTATATACAGTATTTTTAGAGTAAGGGTTGTGGCTAGAGCTAAGGATAGCATTATGTAGCCTGAATTTACAACTATACGACTCAACAGAATTAGCAGAAAAAAAGCAAAA
>OMNV01009206.1:50872-63716 GCA_900303265.1 Brotula barbata | reverse complement strand
ATAGTATATATATATATATATATATATATAATATCCATACTGTAGGATCTATATTATAGGGTCTTAGTGGGCCAGCTTTCACATGACATTCTTTCTTTACACAGTCAGTGCACATACAATAGAGGACAACGTCCGACACTCTGAAATTCCCCCACTTGTGTTTTCCATCATCAACTTTAACTGACGTTGTGTGGGTGGCAGCTACATTGTACTCGCTGTTATTGTATAGTTCTCTTTCACACTTCAAGGGCTCACACCAAGCCTAGCATCCCTTAGGAGACCATAACTCACAAAAATATGTATTAAGTGTATGGCTCTAAGCACATGCAGCAGGCTGTACAGGATGAAATTTGCTTCTGTAAATAAATAAAGAAAAAATAGTCTCTGGATTACGGTATTTCATTCTGCCGCAGTCTGAAGCCTTTCAGATGTTGTACAATAACTTGTTTCATGATGACTTTTGGCTTTGAATTCTTTGTTTGGCAATTTTCAGCCTGTGAATGCAATGAGGTGAAAGTTTATGATCCTTTATGAGTGAGCTATTAAATAATATGAACGTATTGTGTGTGGTTCACTTGTCTGTGGAATCTCACAAATCATAAGTAACAAATTAAGTGTCACATACTTAATGGCACCATTAAATAGTACACTAACTTTACATATGTGGTTCCATAACAGCACAGGCATGAGATGGGTTACTCTCTCATGTCAAGGCTTTAAATGATAACCGTCATAGTCTGGCGGAGATTAATGTACAGGCTGGCCAAGGCTGGAACCTCAGGGCCCTATGTGTGCAAGGGCCCCAGCTTTTTAATCATATAGATTTCCTTCACGAAAAAAAAAAACCTTGACCAATATTGGCCCATAAACATTAAAAAAAGTTAGGCGGCTGATGGGGTGGACGTGGTCCATGTGGCCAGGTGCATAAGGTCAATTTGGTTTCCTGAAAATACGTCACTCACTGGAAAGCATAGCAGCAAAATGTTTACACTACAGAAAAACCCTATATTAATGGTATATGTCAAGGCTGCACAATCTTCATTTAATCAACAACCACATAATAAAGATCCTCAGCGAGAGGACTGCCTGCTAAGGGCCAACAAGGCCGTTTCATATTGAGTGTAATTTTCTGTGGATTATTTGCACAGAAATTTGTAAAACATTGATTTTGTGTGTGATAACACAAGCTTGTATATGGAACTTTCGGGCGGCAAGATAAAGACTGTGACCACCTGTATTATTTATTTTCATTTTGTGAACTCTTTGTTACTCTATTCTGTTCTTAACCAACCATCACTCATCATGTCTAAATCCAACCCAATCAGAGGCAGAGTTTGGCGGGTCATCCAAGAACTATTGTGGCGAAGGGCAGTATGAGTTTTTGTTTCGATATTTGCAATCTGCTTATTTATCTCAATATAACTGAGCAGTTTGTTTAAGAAAAAGCCAGAAACGGAGAAATGTAAACATATAATTGCATCTGAACAAAATATTCTAAGTGGAAAGAAGATGTGAGGTTTTAAATTATTCATTTCATTCTTTCATGCTTGAACGTTCAATCAAAAATCCAAAAAATCATTCAGTGGCCATGAGAATGTTTTCAGATTTAGTCAATTGATGCATTCACCTCATAAATCATGACTTACTGGTCTCTCCTACATGAGCGTACATAAGCCACTTTTAAAAAGAATTCAGTATTGGCATCGGGAAACTGGCCCTGTATTTACTTATCAGATCGGATCAAAGCCAGATTTTTCTGTATTGCAAACCCCTTGTAACCAGCCAGCAGATGCATCGCAAATGCCTTTTTTTTGTAGCATTGCCGTTTATAGGCTGTCTCAATGCGTGTATAGCATATGTTAGTGCACATCGAGTGTCTGTATGTGGACCATGTGATATTCCTAGCACGCTTTAAAACATGGCACTAAATTCTTTCAGTAATTTATCGTATTTTTATGGCTTTGTTTTATTTGAGGATTGGACAGCGGTTTGATTTGTGTCTCTGTAAGGATGTTGTGAGTTTGCTTTGGTAAAATACTACAGCTACAACAAAAAGGTGGCCCACACAAAGGGTAGCCTAGGGGCCCATGACCACCTTAATCCGCCATTGGTCATAGCTTCAGTAGTTCTCTGTAGAAGCTTATACTGTATGTATCATATAGGAGCATGTATTACAGAGAAATCACAGAAAGATTATGTAAGATCAGAACCAAGAAGCAAAGCAGTGACACAATAACATAATTCTAATCATATAATTCTGAACAAAACCAACACTGTGTGTACAAAGCAAAGAAACAAACAACGAAGCAACAAACGAAGTCTGAACACCTGCTATTTGGTGCCAACCACACAAAGGTGAAAATGAAAAAGGAGGTGGTATGTTGTTCACTGGCTGACTTCACCGTTGATCTGCTCTCTCATTCATCGAGATTTAACTATTCAAATTAGCTGATGTCTCTGGTTGGACCGAAAACCTGCAGTCTGCCACCCCTGTGTGACATATGCACTAATATTTCTAGGTCATCATTAACGATGGTGCAAATCATTGGGTGGGGCTGTGCTGTGAGGCAGAACTGGTTTGCATGAGTAGTGGCGCTGTTGCATCACTACAAATACTTTTAAACAATGCTTTAAAGGAATAAAGCCAGCAGGACTCTCTCACACCAAACTTGATTACAGCCTTGACATTCCCCCATTCTTTACAGAGTCCCTGGTTTAGCACTGGTAAATTGAGTGGGTTTAGGTATTTCACTGCTATTCCCAGAGGAAGTGTTAGCCTCTGTTTGATTGACATTATCTACGGAATTGGGGACATAAATCAGATCTGTGTAAACTAATGGTGGCAGTTTATTTTGCAAAGTTAATAACGATGGAGTTGCTTTAGTTGATAATGAGCATAACCTCGGCTTGAGGTCAATGCAGTCACATTATTTCAGGAACTGGAATGGACTGGTGCCACTTCCCATAGAGATGAGGGAGTGAACAGACTACACTACAGATGGTGCAGCAGCCGCTTTGCTCAATCCCATTTGTTCTCTGATAGAGAATTCGGAAGATTCACTCCAACTTAGCCTTCATTCTATCAATACGGATGATCTTTATCAGTATTTATTGCTTTACACATAGTAGCCACCCACAGACATTAGTACACTAAGTACATACAGTATACACTGTGTTCTGTGGGTGAATGTTATTCACATACAAGAAGCCCTCTCTGGGTTTTGATCCCTGAAAAAAAATCAATAGATATGTACTTGGTTGAGAACTTCAAGCCAGAAACAATCAAAAGTTTGTTTGTGATGGCACCAAGATGACTTCTTCAAAAAAGTGTAAGTGCTCTTTTCAGTTGTAATTTTTGTATTCAGAGCTGCTCAGACAAACAATACACACAAAGATAGAATAATTAGCTAGAAACTAAAGGCACAGGTTACACTGGAGGTCACCCAGTAAGCAAGTTAACTCTTGAATGATTGCAGTTAAAGCCAAATCAGAATATTTTCTGAATCCGGCAAGGTTATGCTTATCTATGTGAAGTAAAAAGACCAGCTATGTAAACACTTTTTGGTCGTTCAAGCTGACTTATATATCAGAGACTGTATAGTCGCAATTCTTACACATTTTTACATAGATTCAGATGTAAATAAACTAAAACTCTGAGAAAGAGATGAATACAGAAACACAGAACTACAATGTGCATTGCAGTTGAATTCTGTTGAACAAGTGGCATCTTTTGAAATGTCTTATTACTGGAATTTTAGAATAAACAAGCTTGTACACTGATTAAAAGTACTTATTGTTGGAAGTAAGTCGCAAACTTACCATAAGAGTTGGAATAAAGCCTGTCAATGTTTTTCAAATCATCAAGCCAGGGAGGGGTGTGCAGGTGCTGCCGTGTGTGGTGGAGGCTAAAAGGTTAACAGTATTGTCTACAAAAAAGTTAGCTGTGTGGGCGAAATGCAGACGGTCCAGAAGGGGGTCTGTGATTTGTTTAAGGAAGGACAGAACAAGTCATTCAAAGCACTCCATGACTACAGATGTCAATGCCACAGACCTGTAGTCATTCTGGTGCATTATTCTGTCCTGCGTTGGGACTGGGACGATTGTGGATGCTTTGAAATAGGGTGGTACATGGTATCTAAATATTAAATACATCACGGCAGAAATCTTTTCCTCCCCATGTCTCGCTGGTTTCCCTTGAATTATTGGCTGCACTGCCTGACACTGCCCCCACTCCATTTCGTCCGTATCCCTAAGCTTTCAGACAACTTGCACAAATGCGGATGAAATGAACAAAGTTAAGCATAAATAAGCTTTTACATATTAACCCACAGCTTTAACATTTGGTACATAAAGTGATTCTGACTATTTTCATCAGCACAGATTGATCAGAAGAAGCTTACCGAGTTTGTTTTTGAACACATTTTTTCAAATAAAATTAAGTTTTATGCTACAAAGAAACGTTCAATGTGAGGCCAGGCGAAGCTGAAAAATTGGCAGGATAAAAGCAGTGCTGGCTATTTCATCAGAAACGCCCAAAAAAATTTCACCAGCTCTCAACACCGATCAAAGAGCTAATCCGCAACATAGTCCAAAATCGAATTCCAGTGGTTTATCAGTTCATCAGCTGACAAAATGATAAACTGGAGCTCCAGCTTTCCATAAGTTTAAGGCCTCAACAATGGCCAACTAATTTATTTGGGTTTTACTTACATTACTTGTTCATCATAACCACCTACATTAAAGGGTTACGTCTATGTCTCGATAAAAGAATTTTTGTTGATAGGACAGAATCCACACATGCCATATTTGATTCAAGATTCAAGAGTTTTATTGTCATATGCACAGCAAAACAGGTAGTTATACTACGCAATGAAATTCTTACTCTGTTCATTCTCCCTAAAAAAAGACGACACATTAAAAAAAAAAAATGATGTCTGTCTTGAGCCAGAGACATCAAGAAAATTCAAAAACATTTTTCTTCAGTGAAATGACATGGTCAATATGGTTATCATTTACTATTGAAGGATGATCATTTATTTTCCAAGAACGTAATTAACTAAGGACCAAAATGAAAGCCCTGTCCCTCAGCACTATTAAAGATGTGTTAAACACTGCTGTTTAAAAGCAGCTCTTGCCAAAGAGGCTAATGCTCCTCCTTCATAGAGAGACATTTTAATTCAAGCTTGACAACACTGTGGTTAAGGGAGAGCCTCTACAGCCAATGCATCACTGCTGTGGGTGAATCTGTGGTGTGTGTGTCATCTTAGAAAAAAAAAATTTAAATGCAACACATCTTCAGTCCGTGTTCTACAGTAAAAAATTCTCAAGCTCACACAAAAGTTTCCTCTGGGACTTGTCACTGAACTCTCTCCACAAACACTTCTGTGTTGAGCCAAAATGCACTCTGCTTTCATGAAAAAGGGAGACTTTATTTTTTTTCCTGAGATGATGAAAAGAAGCTCAAGGATGGGATACTTGATGGAGGGAGTGGTGAAAACTGTCCTTTAAGTGCCTTAAATTGAGATATAGGATTCAGAAATGCTTGCCATTCCTTTCTGTTTGGTCTTTCAACAAGGGAAAAAGAGGTCCTTCATTTCATGGCCCATCAGAAGGTGACTTAGTAGTGAGAAACTCACATGATTGGGTTTCATGGCTTACAAAAAGTTGAGATGTGCACCTGTCTTATATTCAACATCAGAAGCCAGTAACAACAATAGAAGAATTCATTAATCAAAACAAATGTTGGTTGCAACCAAATTTCAACCTTTTCTGAAACATTTAACAATTTAAAACAGTGCAAGCTAAAGGGTTCAGATTATTCACACATTCATTAAAAGTACTATATGGGAGTTATATACAGTATATGTAGTATCAGTCTTTCCCTTATAGTGATTGGTCCAGAAAGTCTTTAAATATCAGAAAATTGCCTTTTATGATGGCAATATCTATTGCAGTTGGCTCATCTTTTATCATCACGAAGATATACGCCAAATGGACTGATTAAGACTGCAATTGCGCCAAAGGCTTTCAAGCAGCTCTCGAAATATGCAGAAGGCTCCTGACGACGTTTCTCCAAAAAAAAGAAAGTATGCTGCCAGCCTTGCTTTCATCCGTGTGACTTTCCAACGTGCTTGTCTGCTTCGCCTCACCTTGAAGGTTTTCTGTTGTGCAACAAGCAAGCTCATCTGCCGTCGCAAATACCAATCCTTCTGCTGAGCATTCTGTCGAGCGTGGGGAGGAAAAACAGCCCAGTCATCACAGAATGTGTGCAGTTTGATGCTGCCTGGTTTGAAGATCCCAAATACATTGACTGGGTTTATTCCACCCCTGACGGTAACTTGCCAACTTACTTCTAACTTCAAACAATAAGTTGGTTTTTTTAAATCAAATAATCGTAGTTAGTAATTAGCCAGATCAAAGGCTTTGACACATCCTTTTCCCTTGACATTCAATAGAGATTAACAGCGAACAAACTTTTAGTGAAGATGACACTTTTGTTTGTTTGTCTATGCAGGGCTTTAGCAAATAAAATAAAGTTAGATGAGAAAGAGAATGTTTCTGCAGCTGTTCAGCCTTTGATTTACTTTTGGCAACAGTTTTGACGTGAACCTGGATGATGGTCCACACCTCTTTGGTGGGAATCATTCAGAGAGAGGATGACACGCAGCAAAGGGCACCGACGGGAATCAAACCTGCACTGCTGTGGTATGTGCTCCACAGGCTGAACCACCGGAGCGCACAAGCTGTGGATTTTATATGAAATTATTAGCGCTCACATGGGTCTTTTCAAATAGCTATTATTTACTGGTAGGACGCACAGTATGTTGTAAAAGAGTGTGATTATCTTCTTAAGCATTACAGTAAGATGTGGAAACACATTTGGTCAGTTTATAATTCTGCTAATTAACTTATTTTAGTGACCATTCTGATAACTGTACTTATATGTTTCAGCTTACTACATATGCAAAATAAGTTTGTCAAAATACATAAATGTGTTCTAAATCCATTAATTTTCAGTAAGGTTACATTGATCCTGGCTTTGGCTATTCATGCACGGAGAATCCTAAAATAATTCCGTTCAGCCTCAGACTTCTGTGTTGGTTGGCAAAGCTGAACATATGCTAATCAAACGATCTTCATTTGAAGAACATCCTGACTCTTGCAAAACATTAATCCATGACAGCTCATTCTGAACATTATCTAATAACTGGCACATTCCCCTAGTGAGAGGAGGCCTGCAATCTTTTCTCACCATGACAGTATAATGCAACGCGGTGCATATTCCATGTAGCTTTGAACTTTTTTTTAAGACCAAGTAAAATCTAACTTGTCTTCCACCTCCTTCCACTTGGAAATGTGGGACATCACAGTATCATCTCTCTATTTTTGCTTCAAGGGATGTACATTAACAATGTATTACCCAAAAGTAACATTTGAAAACAGATAATTATAATATAAACTCACTGAGTATCTGTTTGGTTTTTCATTCATTTCAGTTTCATTCATTATGCTATGTATTTACTCACAACGACCTCATGGCAAATTAATGATTTCATTAATTTCAGGAGTCAGGATGTACCGTACAATCTCACTGACACTCTGCACAGCACTACACACCAACAGACCAGCAAATGGGCAATTGTGCACACAGTTTTCCGATCTCTGGTGAAACCGTTGACCGGTTAAAAAAACGGTTCAAAGAGTGGTGTGGTGTGGCAAGAGGTAAACGTCAGCCTTTTTCATACTTAGTAAACCAACTGCTCCATGCACCCAGTCTTGGTGCCCTATTCTGATTATAATCACACTTCTCACTAGATGACATATTTTCCTTGATAATGCTGCTTTCAGACTTCAGAAGCATTAGACATTGTGAAAAATCAAGGGAAGAAAACACCAGAATTAAACTCTTACTCTCAACGGTAACCAATATCTTCACAAACACTTGAGTTTCATTTTAAAATCTAGTGAAAAGACCTTAAGTTTCAATAGATAGCAAATATATAACGATGCCTTTTGGGCAGCTCTGTATAAACATCGAGAATAACATCTAGAATATAAAATCTGAGTGAAATTTAAAATGCCTTTGATTAAAAACAGAGAGGATTACCATTAGGGCTGGCACAATTACTCGCTTAGAGTCAACTACTCCCAGAGAAAACAATACCTGGCTACTCTGCAATTACATCACAGCCAAGTAGGTAGCAATAATGTGCCACAAAGTTGGCTTGACAACTTTGAGCCTATGAAAAGATCCAAACCATCTGTTGATTGGGATGCTGTTGATGGACTTGTCTTGTCTACATTTAAGCAGTGGTACTGAAGGCCAAGAGTCGTGTAATTATTTCCTGTAAGTTTTAGATGTCAGACTTTCCCAAAATGCTCCTGAACTGTTTAACTTAAAGGCTACTCTAGTTAGTTTAATTTATACGTTAATTTATTTGTGCGTGAATGAGACTACATTTAAAGTCAGAATATGTTACCCTACATGAGCTTAAAGATACTTCAATCCATAATCTATAATAGATGAACTTTGTCTGGCTACACAGGACAATCTCAAACATAAAAGGTCACTGAAATTGTGTATTTTCATATGATGTTTATTTAGCACATTTAGATATGAAAAATAACCAAATAGCTTTGTAAATTACAAAAAAAAAATTAAAAAATGAAATATCAATCTAGCCATTTGGCAGTAGCACTGCCTCCAACACTCTGAGGCTCACCAGCTGAACCAACCATTCAGCCACAACTGATATATTTTAATAAGAGATCTGAAGATATAATCGAAAGAATGTCACCAGTATATTGCCTTTTTACTGATCCTAGATTGGCTGGTTAATCCAGCTGGTGTGTATCATTTGTGATAAAGAGAAGGCCAAATCAGCCTGGGGGAAATCAAGGAGCCCTAAAGACATCAGTTAGCTAAAGATAAGGCCTCACTGCGATATCCCCACTTATAAGACCCCCACCTCCCCTGGCACATCCCCTTGGCTTTCCTCTAAATCAAACAGTGAGCCTTTTTATTAATAGCCTGTCAACTGAGTTGACATTTGTTTCATGTGTATTCATCTGAACAGCTTTAACAAATGGCTTGGTGCTTGTAAACCTGCTTTTGAAAAATTATCCTTGTTTTTTTGTTGTTTTTTTTCGCTATGAATTTCAATGACTGAGTGAACGTAAGGTCATGTGTCTAGCTAGAATAGATGAAACTTTTAGCCTGTGGTAAAAAAATAAAATCTGCTATGTTTAGATTGCTCGGAAATATAATAGGTTGTGTTTGATTGTTTGAAATAATTAGAGGTAATACTTTGAGATGCTGGGCTACATGACAAGTAATAAAATGTGCAGACACACTTTCTTACTCCTGGTGAGACTGTAGTCTGTCAAAAATACTAGTTATGGAGCAAAATGTAAGAGATATGTTAAGTCACAATTCTATAAGAAGGAAACATAAAATGAAGACATGTTGACAGCCTGTTGTTTTGTGTTACCACAACACAGTAAAATTTCGGTTCCAAAGGATGAAAAGCTACACAGGAGCACGGGATCCTGCAAAGATGAGGTTATCAAGATTTATCTGGTAGAGATCTCCTTAAACCTAAGTGAAACAGACAGCGCCTCTCCACAGAATTTACTGAAGGCCATTATTTAATTTTCAAATCTTCCAACATTGGCATTTCCAAAAGGAATCCTGTTGTGCTGACACAAATTGATTATTGAAGAAAGGAAACAATCTATTTCTTCTCCTATACTGACAGGAAATAACAGCATGGGTAAGGTGGTCGAGAGAAAGAGAGAGAGAAAGAAATGGATGGGGAGAGAAATAATGGGATGGCGAATCAAGTAGTGAGAGGAAAGATGAAAGTTTTGCAACTACTTCCCATTTTCAAAGGCAAACATGACGATGAAAGCGTTTTACATCGCTGATCCATTTAGCGATACTGCTGCACCTAACAGGATTTCAATATATAAATCTATTCCCCCACGTTACTGTTTATAGAACAGCACATTGACAGAACTCTGCAGTTCTGTTAGTCTGTCTGAAGATTCGTTAGAAGATACAGAGCTATAAAATGCTGCACAAAGACAGTTTAAAAGTGATGAACACAGACTATGAGTAATGGCATTTAAACAACATTTGAAATCTTATTTTACTATTAAGTATTGCTATGCAGATTCCAAGTTCTAATTTAATGAAGGGCACACTACAAACGTGCCCCGCTCAGTGTGTGTGCAGATCTGACCCAGAATTTTTAGACAGGGATCACCAGCACACTACAGCAACTTCTAAAAAAAATAAGTACCTCAGACTAAATGATGAATATGAATGCTTAATTACTACCAAAATAACAAACCTATTTTCTGGTTTCAGAGCTAACCTCTTTGGAGCCAGACATAGAGTAATGTTCAATCCTCATGGTTTACATACAGTGTGTGACATCAGAGGTTAAGTCAAAGAGCCAATACATTTGTCCTTCAGTACATGACACCTTAGCCTTAGTAATGAGCCATTTAACGGCAATGAGAAAGAAGGAGCAGCTGAATGACGGGCCCCTTGTGGATTTGGCAAGAGCGTGTCAGGACTAGAAAAGATAGTAATACTTCACATTGACAGGGAAAAGAATGAATAATGAGACGTTCTGAGGTTGTTTCAACAAGGCTAATCTCTCAACGTTTTCACATGCTTCATCCCTCCATAGAGGGACTGTGCTACCTGACCTCCATTTAACAAAATAAATCAAAGTTACATACATACTGTACAATATTCTACGCTGCTGTAATCAACTGTTAAATGACAAGCTTGTACATGGTTAATAGTCAGACATGTGGAATTGGTCCTCTCATACTGGAGCAAACAGTGACGGAAACATTTATCAATATTTAGCGACAAAACGTGGGACTTAATACAGTCTAATTTCTTTTGTTTTCTTTCAGGATATTTAACTATACACTAAAGCAAATTTCTGCCTCCTATGTAGCTATTTTAAGCATTCTTCCAAGATACTCTGTGTGGTTTATGAATCAGGGAACCAGATATTGTGGTTTCACAGATTAAAGCTTATGATTATTCATGAGCAGAAGTTGGAAGTGCTCTCCAATGGGACGCCAATCTGTGATCAACTAAAAGTGTCTGTCAGTCATTGTCAGTGGGAGCCGGGTGCTCAGGGGACGTTGTTAGGTTTCCATTATGACACACGACTCGCATTCAAACTCCACCAAGTCATCTCATAGGGAGCTTAACCATATGGAGAACAAACAGAAAGGGCCACCTTTGGAGTAGCAGATGGTTGGCACAGCTGCTGAGAGTCAGTTGTCATTCTGCCTGACAAATTTATGCCGCAAGCTCAGTATTCAAGTTTGTTGGAGAATAATAAAAAAAAATCTTATTCTAGCATAAATATTTCACTCACAAATTAATCAGTGACAGAAAGTGCTCCATTTACACCTAACACATATAAAAAACAGGCTATGCATACTGCACTGTCAATGATGATTTATAAGAGTCTCCATCCAGTTTAAATTCGATTTTACATTCAATTGTAATTAATGATCCTCTAAAAGTCAAAGTCAAGATTTAATGTGCCAGGAGACCTTGTTAGCCTGGTTGATCCTCAATAAAAGAGCATCAAAGTACAGGGAGGGGACACAGAATAAACCTGTTTTTGTCAGTTATTACCATTGACATCACATCTGCTAAACAAACACATGCCGCTGCACTGCAACATTGCTGGCCACTCTGGTGACCACCCCAACTGGGTCTAAATATGATAGTAAGCTTGTCAATATTAATGACAGTGCAAGTAGAACAAAAACAAAGATCATTGAAGCAAAAGCAAAGCAGTGACTGTGCTTTTCAATAACAAACAACTTTAAGGTCTACTGCAAAGGTTCTGCCTCTCACTCAGCTTCTAACTATACATACAGTATATACTGTATATACATATAGACACAGAGGCACACACAATACATTTCAACAGCAATACTTTACACACCACAATACATGGTTGGTGATGCGATACAATGACAATACTGATTAATTTATATAGATACGCTTCAATGAACGGAAATCGATACAATATCTGTTTAACCAAAAATTAAATCTGTGTGAAATAAATGCATGGATAGTGCACAAACTTTGACTGCACTTCTATAAATGGAATGCATTTCTATGGGCTTTTATCTGAAGCACTTTACAACGTTTGCCTCACATTCACCCACCGACAGCTGAGGTAACCATGCAAGGCCCATTTGCTTTTCAGGAGCAATTTGGGGTTAGGGTCATGCTCAGGGACCTTCGACATGGAGGAGTCGGAGATCAAACTGGCGACCCTTCGATCACTGGGTGATCACCCGACCACCTAAGCCACACCGCCCCTTACAAACAACTGCAATGTAGCATTACAGCTCCACTGAGCTCCGTGCGTGTGAGGACTGGAGGAGCAGAGTAGAGAGAAATGCAGCGTGACCATAAATGACAGCGAAACACAACAGAAAGTCTCACACATCACTGAAACGAAATAAAATGTGCATATGAATTACATACATAACATGAATTAACAGTCTCTCCTGCATTTTGCTGTCATTTATGGTCACGCTAATATTGTATATTAAAGTTTCTTAACTATAGAACCATGTTGGAATGTATATTCTACAAGGAATTGTGCAGTTTAGTCAGTACTGAAAGTATTATTGCAAATTTAATCACTAAAATTAAGCTGTACAATAAACTTCTATTAATTATATATATACATATATATATATATATATATATGTATTTATTTGTATTTGTATATGTATTTATATATATATATATATATATATATATATATATACATATACACAC
>OMNV01009206.1:33409-49018 GCA_900303265.1 Brotula barbata | reverse complement strand
TATTGGCTCGTGTAACCTCAGGTGGGGAAAAATAACACCAGACAGCAGGCTGAAAGAGGCACTTTGGCTTCCGCTCCATCAGAGAAACAAAGTTTTACAGGCTCCTGTCAGTAGAGCAGACAGTGATGTACCGTATGGCCATGAGCAAGAAAGCGTTTGCATGCACAGGGCAACAATGTGTGACTTTTCAAAAAAAAGGAAGAACAAAAAGAATCAGATAGTAAGTCAGTCAAACGAAAGGAGAAAGACATTTCTATTCATCTGTGTGAGAATCTTGACAGAATGCTTGGGATATGTGTTCAGCTTTGTAAAGGTATCGCCAACGCACTTGATTGCAAAATTTGCTATCAAGCGCAGTGAATGAAAAAATTAAATATACTTTTGAATGATGTATTCATCCAGATTGCATACTCCACATCCACGGTTGACTCTGATGCAGCCTGCTAGATAGTCTTTGCCGTGGGTTAGTGTGATAATCAAACAAACACGGTGTTAGTATTACGTCTCAAATTTGAATTATCTCTAATTGTCTGGAATTTTACTGTGATTAACCACAAACCTGGTGACAGTAACATCCCTACTAACAACTGAATATTTCATGCTAAAAAATGCCAAGATACAGTATATATCGTGTATCACCATTCAGCCTAAAAATACGGAGACATGATTTTTGGTCCATATCACCCAGCCCTAGTGGAAAACACTTAAAGCAACAGAGACGTATACTGTAGATGCTTATTATTTTTCAGGCACAACAACTTCCATTAACAAAGCAAATAAAATCACGTTAAGAGCATGTCACTGCATAATAATGTCTTACAAAGCGTATCCAGAAATGATCATGAAAGATCACCATGCAATGGAGAATGGCATCAATGTAAAAACGGTTCCATCAAGAGAACAATTAGTGAACAAAGACCAGCCTTTTACAAAGGGCTGTATATAAAGCAAGGCGCTATGACATTTTAGGTAATTACTAACTTAGGACTCATTATATAACAGGGCCGAATAATTCATCTTAATCAGGATGTTACATTCTGCAGTGAGGCACATCTAATCCGCCACCTCTTTTAAGGAATAATGTTGGACTATTTTTCTCTTTAAGTTTAAGGGTGAAAGCTACATTACAGTGGCACCGAAAACACAAACTGGTAACAGAGATTGCTTTTCTTCCTTGTCGGATCTTTATAGAGGAAAAATATATATATATATATATTTACAAAAGTCTGCACGTCTGTGTGCACTCAAAACATCCATTTGTGTTTGCAGATCTCCAAACACATGAGCAAGTGCGAGTATCATTATAATAGATCATAATAAATATGAGATTAAATACTCTGCATCACTAATATGGAATCATTTATTGAACCCTGCTGAAAATACATGCTGTATTTTTTATTATATCTTGTGTTTTATTTTATTCCTCTGTGCCGTGTTTATAGAATACATAAAGGAATAGTTTCTCAGCTGCCCTGTTGTTATATTTGCCAACAAAAAAATCATTATTCCCAGTTTTAAAGACATGTCTGGTCCTGTTCAGACTGCTAAAAGGCAAATGTGTGATATAGCTTACCGTTTATACTTATGAACTGAAGATGCTGAATCTCTGCAATGATGACACTTTTTAATATATTGCACCAAATCTGAATGTGTGTTTAGGACGAGGGGTTGTACATAATCAAATATCTAGGGAGTGGTGAGGATGAGCTGAAGGTTTGTCTTAAAAATATTCTAATTGTCTGCGCTGTTGCTGAGATAATGAGACACGAGACTCTATAATGATTACTAACAGTTATTAGAAACATTTAGATATAATACAACAAAGTGAGATCTCTTGTTTTTATAAAATGCTTTACACAAACTTTTGCTTGTCTTAAAAGATTTTTGCAAACATAACTTGCCATACACAGACAACCACAGCAACAGAAGGTGTAAATAAAATCTCCAACCGAGCCTGCAGGATGTTGGTCAGCGTTCGTTCTACTAAGTAATTACACAGTTCAAAGGATGACGCACAAGTGATGCCTACTGTATTGTATGTCATTGTTCTGTATTTTCCGAATCCCCCAGTGGAAGAATGGTCATTTTACAAGCGCTTTTGTGTTTCTGCTGTTATGTCCTTGGTGTGACAATGAGATTCATAAATGTAGCTGGAAACAGGATCAATATGACAGCACTGAGTGCCCTCACTTTTCCACAGTAGATTTAAGCAAGGTTGCCAGGAGGCAATTAAAGCGCAGGCAAATGATAATCAGGGATGCTGTACTGTCAAACAGCTATAAAATCTGTGAGGAGACACCATGCTTCAAGTCATACATCACACGTTTGTGTTACACTCTTGAAATGTGCTGCATTATACCATTTCTACTGTCAAGGTATTGGAAATTACTGTACTTGATCATACAACAGCTTAAAAGATATGGGATATTGTGTAATCTCCATGTTGCATACTGCCCCAGCAGCCATAGCAGCAGCTTGGGGAGGATGAGAAGCAAAATGCAACTTCTATTATCAAAATCAACACAAACAACTATCACAAAACATCATGCCTCACCGCTGTGATTTGGCTCAAACCTATCTACCAGGGGAAAAAATACAAAGGCAAATGGAAGCTTCATCAACAAGGATATAAGCAACTATAAGCAAGTGAAATGTAAAAACTTAATCATAAAGAAAGATGCCTGGGGGGCCATGAGAATATAATTAACACCGTTTGCCTACCTTGAATGCCTCTTGGTTTTGGCCTGGTTGAAGATCCCGGTGCTTGGAACTGAATATTGTGATAATTTCATCACTGTCCAGAGTCAAAAAGTTTCCGTTCCAGGGATAACAGAGAGGTTCTCAGGTCGATGTCTAGACATTGACGGACGAAAGTGGGCCTTGATGGTAATTTCACCGTGCATGTAGTTACTGGAATTGTTGTCATAACGCTTGAACAGTGCGTTGACCTTCTTTCGACGGACAGCTTGCTTGTACTTAAACAAGAGTTGGTACTTATTGTGTTCAATGTCTTCTTTGCCGTCAGCATGCTGGATGAACATGGTGAATTCTGCATTCTCGACAGCTGTTTAATCACCTCGGCGTTTAAGTAGCGCCCGTGCTCACAGGTGTGTGCGCAGCCTCCACGGACATTACGCCATCGGCCCGATTCGTTGAAGCGCCGCTCGCGGTATGGCTAACGTTAGCCTCTGCTAACGTTCGCCGTCTACGGTTTGAGCTGGTAAAGCGTTGCTCTCCCATTTCTCGCTGTTTTCAAGTTTAAAACTATAATCTAATCGCAATAAAATTGAAGTTCAAACTTCAGTTTGTTTCGCCATTCTGGTCGAACATTCAGAAACAACACTTTTCGTATGTCCTCTGCGTAATGAGGTGAGTTTGATTGACAGGGAAGTCAGCCAAACATACCCTATGACGATTCAATTTAAGAAACTTTATTTGTACCCGAGGGCCAATTCAATTCAATTCAATTTATTTATATAGCGCCAAATCACAACAAAAGTTATCTCATGGCACTTTACAGGTAGAGCAGATCAAGATCAAATTCTTGAATATGTAGAGATTCAAGACACAGAGTAGTTTTAAGAACATAGACATTAAAAACAACAAAGCAAACAACTGTATAGTTCGGGATGATACCAGGTGAGAAACAACATCTGTGCAAATAAAAGTGAACAAGACCAGCATTTTTAAACATGAGCAGCATTGGTGTACATAAATGTGAAAATAAATATATATGTCTATATTTACATATGTAAACGGATGTAATAAATAGATATATGAACCGGTATGACTCTGAATAAATATCTTGACATGTATTAGTGATCTATGAGCAGGTTTAACTGCGAATAAATATAGAGGGGAGAGTAGTCATGAGCTGGGTGCAGTGATGGTTGGGGAGCTGAACAGCCTTGGGAACAAAGGTTGCCCTTCTCTGCCTCCTGCAGCACAGCCGGTGTCCTGACAGAAGCCACTCAAACGCAAGGAACACAGCGTGCGAGGGTTCCTCCACAATCCTGCTCGCTGTCCTCTGTGTTTACTGGTCACACATGGTTGAGAGTGCTCTGACAGGGAGTCCGATGATTTTGGAGTAGACTTTGACGGTGCTCCGCAGACGGTTTCTGTTTTGCAGGCCGATGGAGTGGAACCAGCTGGTTATGGAGAATGTCACGACACTCTCAATGAAGGAGTAGTAGGAGGTGATGAGTATGTCCTTACTGACCCCAAATAAGATGAGCTTCCTCAGGAGATACTGCCGCTGATTACACTTCCTGAGGATCTCTTCTGTGTCGGAGGCAAACTTGAGGAGGTTGTCAAAGATTGTGACAATGAAACGATTATAAAGTTAAAACATCTGCTATTTGCAAACCTACATTATTAGCATGATATTATTAACATGACAATATTATTAATAACGTGGATACGAAGGTCTACAGAGTTATTTGTTTAGCCTTTCTTGTTTTTATTTTTGTAATCAGAAATATTTGATTGGGTGGGACTACGTTTAAATTTGGGCGTGGTTACAAGTTAATGGCGCTTTGTGCTGCGTTCACGCAATGCGGTGGAAATCCAGAGATGGTTTGACATCACATGTTTAGAACAAAGACGCGTTCGTACGGTCAACTCGTTCAAATGATTGGAAACGCCAAGGGACTGTCAACTTTCAAATTGGAGATACGGGGGTCTAACAATCACATCTATCCAATTAGACCGGTTTTCCCAATGGAGAAGTGGTAATTCCGGGAATTACTACATCAGCTGAACACATCATTAGTTTTTAGTCTATTTGCACAGTTTACAAAACATACAACCATGTCAAAAACTCGTTAGTGTATCAGTAGAGATAAGTTCTACATAGCTGTAATATTACCCGTGGATAAACTGCAGCTAAAGAGACGGTTATGCTCCGGCAATGGATAATTAAAACACATTAAATGAAAAACACATACTATTTTGCTCGTTAATGGAGGATTCCACCGCAGCTCATTCATAACACACTTGTCCAAATTTACTTCGGCTGACATATGAATGAATTTAAGTTAATGTAAATCGAAGCCTGTTATTTTATTGATGAAATAATATTCCATTTGATGCAATAGCTTACATTAACCAATGGAGCTTGTGAAGCCCAAACAACTTTTTGTGAGTCAAATCCAGACATTTCCATTATATACTGGATGACAGTGTCTATTTTATAGGGTTATATATTTTCAATAGTATGACATAAAATGTGTGGAAAATGTCGAATGCTAAAATATGGGTGAAAATCAGTTTATAAAATACAATTTGCAGCACAACCAATGACCAGCTCAGCTCTTTGGTATTTCCTCCATTTTACTTTCTATTAGTCAAAGTGAATTCTGAGGTCCCCGCGCTGTAAGAGGACCTTCTTTGTGATCTATGATCAGCATTTTCTTGCAGAAGGAAACATTTGACTGCATCTGAACAAAACTCTGGGCATAAATCTGTAACTCATTGGCTGACGTTGAAAACAATAGACAATAAGCTTTAGCTACCATATCTGTTGGTAAAGTGTTAATGTCGTTATGATTATGATTTATCCTGCACACTAAACAGAGATATACATACATGTCTAATAGTAATGAACAATGTATCAAAATGAGTAAGAGGAGAGGTAAAATTAAATACTTTCAAGAAGCCTCTCCCGAACTATACAATACATATACATGAATTGCAATGTATGCAAATTTCAAATCAAACATCATTATAATTATAACAAATGTTAACAGAAGATATAATTTCAATTAAGCTTGAGCAACTAATTGAAATTATTAAAATATTTGTAGAAATTTTGCAGTGTGGTTGGAACAAATTGCTTAATATAATATATTGATTGACATTTTTTTTTTTTTTGCAATATGCTTGACATTTTCCTCTGCGTTGTAAAGAGAACTGCCCTCAACATGATCTATCTGGATCAATATTGGTGTCTTGTCTCATGTGGTGAATGAATTTTGAAGTTGAATTTAGTACAATCAATTTAAGCTTACCAAAAGATAAGAATTGTTGATATCATAAATAAATCAAATCTTTTAGTAGATAAACAATAGGGATGTTGATTCGTGGGTAATTGGAAGTGAAGCTATTCTGATGAAATGCTTTTCTAGGAACAACTTAATTAGTTGGAAACATATTTGACCATACAATACAGTATAATACAATATGAGAGATAAGGATATAGGAAGCTAGAGTGTGAGAAAACATTCACAAGAGATTAGGGCACTTATTGTCCTAATGATACTGATGTTCTTAGCTTTTCTTTTACTAACACTTGGTATGTTCCTCCCGGCCTCTTTATCAGTAATGACGCCTAAAAAACATGTGCCACACACTTGAGAAATCAGAGTTTCATTAATGCTAACCACAGTTCTCTGTTCACAGTCCGTTTTATTTTATTTTTTGCTGAAAAATATGCAATTAGTCCAGCTGTGTGTGAAGAACTGTGGGGTTATTCATTAAACACCACTGACTGTTTGAGCATGTGACAAAAAGTGACATTGCATCATCTGATCATTAGCGCAGATGCAGCTGTGCTTCAGCAATGTTTCAAGGAAAACAAAACACCCAAGAATCATTTACCAAATGGAAAGCTTAAGAGGCAGGCAGTCTTGGTCCTGCATTTTCCCCTCAGTTCCTATAAATCAGCATCACTGTCATTGACAAGTGGACTGACTCCAATTTTTAAATGTGTTTCAGCAACCCAAGCTAGGGAAGCATAAAATGGATGCCTAAACATATTCCTGTCTTGATGTGTCACTGCTATTCATACTCGCCAAGTGTTAAACTGCTTTTGTTGTGGGAACTCATAACTTGGAAATGCACCCGACCCTGCATGGATGTGATTTATTTGCCCACTGTAAACTAATAAAGCTCTTTCTCTTTGTCCCCCTCTCTCTCCTTCATTCTGATAACATAAAATGTCTGTTTTGGGTGATGTCTGGAACGAATATCTGGAGAAACACACACATAATGTGCATACCGCCTTCACTGAGTGTGTGCTGTGTCCACCAGTGCCAAATGGGATGTATTTCAAAACGTATTTCTTTTAACTTCATCTTTGAAAATGATGTTTTCTGTGACGATCACAGAAAGTAAACAAATTCCAAAACAGGGCTTAAAATTTGTCATTTTCTAAGCCAAAATCATTAATTAGTTCAGCAAAAAATAATCAATGTATTGTATTGTTGAACAACAAAAACTGGAATAGTTTCAGTTGTATTATGCAAGGGTAATCACTGACATCGACTTGGTACGGGCAGAGCAGACCTCAGACCGCAGCCTCTCTGTTATCTGCATATCCTGCCAGGAACATCAAAGACGCCATATTCTGGACTCAGAGTTCAGAGTTAGTGCAGCAGTCAGACAAACCATCCTACTACACTTACTGAAAATTCACTCCTTCAGACCATGCTACTTCTGCACTCCTCTTGGCACAAAGCTACACACACACACACACACACACACACAAAGCAGGAGGTCAAAAGCACGAGTTAACCTCTTACACTGCACCAACGGCTCCATCTTTCTAGAGGCTTTTCTTAAATTCCAGCAAAAAGTGCTAAAATCGCCAATGATATTTCAGGTCACAGTCCTGAGAAGATTTCTGTAAAGCAATGCCCAAAAAAATCTAGAATAGAGAGGAATTTGAGAGAAATTAAAAATTCCACATCCTACTATAATGATTACTTTGATTTTTAGGACTTTTTAGTTTTGTAACTTTAACATGCCTTTTCTATGAGGTATACTGAATTATTAATTGATCATTAATATGAAAAGCTCTGTTAATTGTATTCGAAATCCTTTAAATAACCCTGAAATGTTTGCCTGAAAGTGTACTTAATTAACAATGAATTTTACCAGTCTTTAAAGGGTTAACTGACACAAGCTTTTTTTTGCCATTGTGCCTTCAGTTGGACACTCCAAATGGATGAATTCAGTGAATTACTGTAGCTTTTCAGATCTGTAGTGCCACACCTGAACAATATTCAGGCTGAGAATCTGTTTTATATGTAGTTCAAATACAATGTGCTCAGAGTTGTTAATTTCATTACCTTTTCAAGGCTAAAGAAATCCATAGTGTCATATTTTTGAACTCAGTGCAAGTACCGCATGTACAAAGAATACACCATTGTCATTTCAAGAAAGCCACCATAAAAGCCATCCAAGGATATTTGAACTGTGGTGCAAATGGAGGATACTTGAAGACGATTCACTTCTCATCCAGACTGCATTCTTAGCTCTAAAGAGAGTCCCCTAGGTACCAGCATAGCTTCAACTGAAAGATAAGGAACGCTCTTTCGAGGACAACATAGACATCTTGGATGGGGGGGAGGGGCAGTTGGTTTGAAAGAGGAGTGAATGAAGCAAAAAAGGAGAAGTAAAAAAAATGCTGTCCTTCCATCCCTACCCAGGAGACTTAGCATCCACTCACATTTGGCCTCATTTGACAACTCCAACGACAGTTGTTACACTTGGCGTCCGACGACTCCAGTGACCCATAGCAACTAACAAACCGAGTAGTATAATGACCCCAATAACGACCCCACAGAGGTTAAATACCTGGGACTCCCCGCCAGTCAGTCGAAACTGAAGAAGCCCCTTGGATGAGAGGCGAAACATCTTCTAGCACCTTCAACCAAGTCCAGGTGCCGTGGATTCAACCCGTCTTGGGTACTCATTACCTGGACGACTAAGAGTCCTCACAGACATCCAATTATAAAAGCTCAACTCCACTCCGGTGAACACAGCTGGTGTTCCCAGCCAAATGATGCTTGGAATTTTCTCCACATTTTCTCTGATAAAGCAAGGTCTCTGAATCTCAGCTCGCTAAGCATGCCGACTTGTTTCGGACGTAGAAAAAACATGTACAACTGTGCTTCCTAAATTAGCTTGAGCAATAAAAAAACTAAATTAAAAAAAATAACAGTAATCACAAGCTTAAAATATGCTCGATTTGGCAATGTGGTTTACAGGAATTTCCTCACAAGTCACGTCAATATCAAAGTTTTACACCACAGCAAGAAGGCAGAGTTCTCGTTTGTTCTTATGTTCACATTGCGTTGTATCAGATGTCACTGTTGTAACTGAGTCAGTCAGTTATTGAACAGAGAGTCAAGGTTCTCCTCTGTCTGAACGTTCTGTGAATAAGATCGGTATCTCCAAAAACACAATATGCTCCGAATCTCACACGCACGGCAGAAATTATCCTTAGAATCTAGTGTAATGAATAAAGCTGTGCAGACGGCGGCAGCGACAGCTCGCTCAGATTCAATTCAGCGTTGAGGAAATGTATTAATTCAATTATGAATACAGACAGTTCTTATTTGTACATATGACGGAGGAGGAAGAATGTGTGCAGAGATTCGACATTTTGAGTCTGACAATGGAGCGAAAATGGGACAGGGACTGTCAAGATATCAATGAGCATCAAAGCTCGCTCACTGCCTCGGCGGGCTCTCGGAGCTTATCAGAGTCCTTTTCCACCGCAATTGCACCCGTGTAACAAAGTGAATTGCTGATGCACAGTAAACTTTTGAGAAGGCTTATTACACAGGCAGAGAGCTGATTTCCCTGAGAAAACACCAACCAGCTGGACGTGGTTGTTTCATATTAATTGTCCCTCATTGTTGGCTACAGCAGCAAGCTGCCGTTACAAACACTTCAGTCAACTCCTATCTGATAAGCTGTCCACGTTTTAAAAACCCAAATGGCCATTTTGCAAATGATACAAAGCGCTGCTGGCTAATTAGAGGAATGCAGCTCATGTTGACAAGATTGTACCAGATTATCGAAAGTAAGTTACACACGATTTAGAAATGACAACATGATAACTAGTTACTGTAAAAGTTCAGTGAAATAATTTCATTATCTTTTCTGATTCCAGGTGATGTTCGCGCTCAGTTCCTCACGTTCTCAAGATCGCCAATTAACGTTAATTAGTGTTACATGTATTTATACATATATTTTTCTTACCATGTTAGCTAGTGGATGATTGGAATTTCCTTTGGGATTATAAAGTTTCTATCAATCTGTGGGTCTATCTATCTATCTATCTATCTATCTATCTATCTATCTATCAGGGGGTTTAAACTTAAGTTTTGTCTTTATTTTCCCCTTTACAAACATACCTACCAGTGGTAAGTGTGTTACCACCACCGCTGCCCCTGAACAGATAACCCCTGTTTGGTTTTTTTTATCGGACAACATGGTCATAGTGAATTTTAAAATTTTATGTAGGCCTCCTTGTGCTTCTGTACGCGGGCCGGATCTGACGGAAAAATTCAAACTCTGCTGGTTCCGTCTCTCGTGTGGACTCTGCTGTGACTGCTTCAATTGCCATCACTTCTCTTTCTGTCTCCGTCTCAACATTTCATGTCTTTGTTTGACTCCTTTCCATTTCAACATCTTCTTTTTGCTCCGGAGAGCCTGGCTCACTTCTTACTTTTCTCGGCACCATCTTGTGGGTGTGGTTCGTATTTTAAATGGAGATATGGAGAATTATTCGGGAGATTTTAAAGCTTTTTAAATGATATGGTTAATAATTAGATTTAATGTCTATTATTGTATATGTTTTCATGATGCTTCGTTTCCTCCTCATCACACTCAGGTCACTACAGTCAGTCAAACACCAGGTTATTCATTACTCCCAAACTAATAGTGCAGTTGTCTTTGCCCACATCACACTTTCATATGCTTTATTTTTACTTTTTACTTCTGTCTTCTTCTGTCCATCTCTCAGGCTGCATATCAAAACATCACCTATTTAAGAACTCATTTTGTAACAAGTAAAGAACCTGTTCTGACATAAATAGTGAAGTAAAAAGTGTTATTTTTCCTATTTATACTACACGAAAGTACTAATTCTCCCCGATCATGCTTAAGTGCTGCAGTGAAGTATTTTGACTTACTTACGAAGTCAAAGATGCTTACAGACATGAAACAACTTCACATATTCCCTGACTTTGATGTTTCTTGATAATAAGGTGACACAGGCCCTGCCGATGCTTCATCGGAGTGGCAAGACCCAAGACCAAAGACACCCAGCTGACACGCCATTAAAGTCAAGACAGAGGCAGAAACACAACCAAATAGCTCCCTTTAGGCCAGATCCAAGGAGTCTCTCTCTCTGAGCCCAGCAACGCTCCCAGCCAGCGCTCTGAAGACGGAACAGACCATACAGACAGCTGTGTGATCAAAGACTCACATCTTCGTACACACACCGGACGCCATTGCCACAATAATTAATATTAATGCTCAATTAATGCAAAAATAGTGCAGCTTTAATATATCAGAGAAAATCCGATTCATCTCAAAGAAACAGATGATCTACAATGCTGACTCTTTGCAAAAACCGATTTAGAAATCACCGGGGAGCAATTGGTCTCATTATGCACAGGGTAACATGCAGGAGATTCACTGACAAATATCTTCAGGAGGTCTAAATTAAATAATATCATCATCAGCAGAATTCACAGCGTATTAAATATTAACGGCGCTTCTCTGTGAGGTGTACGGTTAGTATCCTGAGCAGTACAAGTGCGCTATCACAGTATATCCCCACTAATAAAATAATCATCAGCTTAGTTAATGGACCTATGAGAATGTGCAATAAATGCTGCCAAACTGGAGAGAGGAAAATGGGGCAAATCATAAGCTGACTTATGACTCCACATTGAATCCCACTTTCTGCAATTATCAGTCTCTCCAATACTGTAATGGTTTTTACTCCAAATCCTTTCTGATGACATTGCAGTAATACACAAAATCTCAATCCTTAAGCCCTTCCCAAATCTGATTAGGGACAACCGCTGGTGAGAGAGCAAGAGAAGAGAGAGGGGGGGGGGTGAGAGAGAGAAAATGTGATCTACAGTATAATGTCTGATACAGGGCACTGCAGACGGCTTTGACACCATGATGGCGAGGGAGAGGGACACTCTAATCATGAAATATGCAGGGCATCATAACTATTCTTTATGCGCAGTAAATCTCTCATCAGCAATGACAAGGATGAAGTGCACATTGAACATTCAAGCAGAGACCAAGCAGCTGTGCTGAAATAAAAATCCCAATTTAACTCCTAAAAACGCTATCAAGCTTCTTTTTTTTTTCTTTTTTATTGTGCTTGCATCAATTTTAGGCGGACGCCCGGGACGGTTCAGGAAGTGTCAGACGGATGCTGCTCACTTTGGAGAGGGATAAGAAGGAAAAAATGATTTTGTCTGGATCCAACAAGGGAAAGTATCGAGACACGTTGAGCATCGATGTTGTGTCCTGACATGTTTTTGATTCAGTGCGGCGCTGGTTGGGCCTTAATGTGATTAGAGGTTTGAAATGGAGAGAAAGGGGACAGGGAAGGCTAAGAAGACAGCAGCAGAACAGACAGATAGATGGCACGGAGACAGTAAGAGAGGGCGACCGGGTGGGCTGCAGATTAAGGAGGCGACAGACCTGCTGCCAAGATTGGAAGATGAAGAAGTGTGTTAGATGTGGTAAACAGCACTGTAGATGGGTCAATACAGGGCTGTCAGGGAGCACTGTAATGAGCTTCATTTGATCAGATCTACATTCAGGATGCTGTCTCCTCCATCAGGCAGGCAGGCGGTGGGATGGAGTCTCGCAATTTTTGTTCAATTCCACTCTGAGGTAATGCAGTGCAAACTTTTCTAATCAGCGTGTACATAAAAGCAGGGATGGCTCCATACCAATTTACCACGTACCATACCGATACCACGACCTGGAGTATCTGCCGATACCGATACTGTCTTTTTCCCCCGCTTAAACAAGCGAGTTGTTAATAATACATTTGTATGGATGCACTTTCCTTAACCTCTATCAAAGTGTGAAACACATATTCTACTCCCCCAAAGAGAGAAATACAAAGACCGCAAGATAACTCAAGTTATGCAATCCTGCTGCTGCTTTTTATTCTAAACTTGTTCACAGAACTATGAGTAGCCTTTTTGATGGGTCACTCACCACCATTGAAGCATTCAAAATAACATTTTAAACACTGAAAATCAAATTCAACGTGCAACTTTGTGCAAAAGTTTGAATCTTGAGTCTTTAGAATAGCAAGGGAATTATAATTCCAGAGTAAATAATCATCACTCACTGTGGGCTACACACCTCAACGGCATGTCACTCAAAGTTTAGTTAATCGTGTATGTCATAGTTAAGGCTGATGGATCAGATTGGATGGATTAGACTTTTATTTTACGGTATCCTATCCAGTGATTTTGCCCACTATCTGTCCAATACACTGAGTATCAGCATCCACTACTGCATTACTACGCAACACTACTGGAACGTTGACAAAAAAGAATGCAAAGTTGATGCTACACAACTCAAGGTAAGTGTCCAAACACCTCTGATTATCAAATATTAAAAAAATAAATAAAAAGTTGCTGGCTTGTCTGCTTCCCAGCCATCAGCGCCCAGTACAGTACATCACCACAGAGAGACGCCAGCCTCAAATGTTAGACATCAGCAAAACAAAAGTTTGGAAAGCTGTCTCACAGACAGACAAAATGCTGGCTGGCCAGCAGCCGTTAAACGGTCCGAACGTCTCGCAGGACCAGATGTGATGTTGTCACTCCATGCTGAGATGAACATGCCTCGAGACAACCGCTTGAGATTGTGGCACTTGATGGCCGTGGAAACTGCCACTCAGGAGTTATCGTCGCAGGCTTTCATTTCGCAGCCCTCCTTCCTCTGTCTCTGTAATTTTATCATTCGGGGAAGAAGCAATACCATCAGCGCAGCAACACATTGCCAATAAGTAGAGATGATGCATTTTAAAGGCAACTTGAGTGCTTTAAAAGGTGACAATTTTCCATATTAGATTGACTGCAGCTGTATCGATGCAATTACCAAAGAGAAACCACGCATGCGGCTGCCAGGAGCCCATCATTCACGTTCTCTCTGCTCAGTGATGTTAGGGCTTAATTAGTCTGGTTTTTAAAAAAAAATGTTGCTTAAAGAATGCTATTTTTAAACACACACGCTAATTTATCAGATTTGGTGGCAGGTGGACGCGTGTAACTGTTTCAATTCCTCGTTTAAATCGTTCCATCAGTCTCAAAATTTCAAATGATTGAAAGACTACAAAATTTCGATAATCAGTTAGTAACTTGTAACTACTTAGTTGTTCACTGTTCTGAAAAAGCTCTTCTGTTTTGATCAGTAATTGCGAGAAAACCAAAATACTACAAGCTGAAAATGTGTGAACGTACACAAACGTTGATATGTTTTTATTATTGTAAATCTGCTTGGTTTAAGTCAAACTGGCCTCAGCGTCCGATGATATTGGCGGTTGACCGGTAACTTAAACCCTTATTTACCACCCACATTTAAGCCAGAGTGCACACAGGGGACCCCCGCAGGTGTGTATCCCTCCACCCACATAGCTGCATAAAACACGGCCTAAGTCAGGTCCAAGCAGCCCAGCCCTGTTTACTGACTGCTCCCATCGATCGTAGCAGAGGTCCAAGAGGAGAGACGAGGCCCGCTAAGGCTCCCGGGCCCCCTGCTAACTCATGAATCGTCTCCCAGCTCACCTCATAATGATTGTGTTGGCCCGGTTAAGAACACGGAGACTCTCCCCGCTCCATTAGTCACACGCTGCCAAAGTTACGGCGCAGAGGCTCCCCAGACTGCAGCGGACTCTGCTACGACACCGAGGTAAAACACTCAAACACAAATCTGACCACGGAGCCACTTTAGTGTCCAGCACCCTCGTGCTATGACGCACGGTGTGTTTGATGATTAATGGAGACCTCAAATTCACAAGCAGAAAACAAGTGTGGGAACGAGATCAAAAATGAATCAAAACGAACGCTGACAGACATAAACGTGCCATTTTCTTTGTTCCTCGTTTTTTTAGTGTAATTAAATAACAGAGAGGTTTTGTCAATGATTCTGGCACTGCAGCTTTTACATCTGAAGTTATAAAGACTCGACACTAAACATTACAACAGGCGGGACTTTGGCTTTGACAGTAATTGAGGAAGAGTTGAAGATTCCTCTCTTAGTGCTGTTTTATCTGTTGAATCAGAGAAAGAAGCTTCATGTTTTTGTTTGAATGAGCAAAACAAACAGACGGGTCACTTTTAAGAAAATCTAAACACAAACGCATATCTTTCTGTTTACATACTGTGGTGGCACTGAAGATGTCTTAAATGTATACAGCATATATGTTACATTGTGTTATGTTATGTTTTAAGTTGTGTATACATTGTGAAGGGTGAAGGATAATAAAAAGCAAAAAACTGTCAGGATCTTTAATCCAACAACATATTTATATATGTTGGCATATGTATAAATGTTTGTATATGTGTATATGTATGTATATTTGTATGCATATGTATAAATGTTTGTATATGTGTATATGTATGTATATTTGTATGTATATGTATATATGTATGTATATGTGTATATGTGTGTATTTGTATGTATATGTACATTTGTATATATGTGTATATGTATGTATATTTGTATGTATATATGTATGTTTATTTGTATATATATGTGTTTATGTATGTATATATGTATGTATATTTGTATGTATATGTATGTATATGTACATATGACTCT
>OMNV01009206.1:0-33389 GCA_900303265.1 Brotula barbata | reverse complement strand
TGTTATGTTATGTTTTAAGTTGTGTATACATTGTGAAGGGTGAAGGATAATAAAAAGCAAAAAACTGTCAGGATCTTTAATCCAACAACATATTTATATATGTTGGCATATGTATAAATATATATATATGTATATATGTATGTATATGTGTGTATTTGTATGTATATGTATATATGTATGTACATTTGTATATATATATGTGTATATGTATGTACATTTGTATATATGTGTATATGTATGTATATTGTATGTATATGTATATATGTATATATATTTGTATGTATATGTGTATATGTATGTATATTTGTATGTATATATGTATGTTTATTTGTATATATATGTGTTTATGTATGTATATATGTATGTATATTTGTATGTATATGTATGTATATGTACATATGACTCTCAGTAATCAGACTATTGCGAGTCACTGCAGAGTAACATCACCAAAGGTTTGTGGGATTGATGGTTTTTGTTTTTGTTTCTTCATTTCTTTATCCCAGTCACCGAATATAATTTTGAAACAGTTGCATCAGTGCGGAATCAACAACAGAAAACTGAGAATCTGGTAAATTGTACTGTGGCAGGTAAGGGCCGATGTTACTCTCATTTATATTTGTACTCCGTGAATTGTCCGATCAAATCGTGAAGATAAACAGAAAATTAGTATTAACGTGTCACGCTATAGAACACATAAACAAAGAGACTTTCTATTCCAAACATCAACTGTCATAATCTGCTTCCTGTCATGGCAGCAATTATGATCGTATCCCAATATGTCAATGACACTTCCCATATGTGGTTATTTGCACATAAAAGATTGCATACAGCCGGCAAAATGAAAGAGAGGGACGTTTATAGGATGGAGTGGATCTCAGGGTGTGTAGCAGCAGAGATTTATGGGATGAGATTTGTTAGATAGACTATGAAGCCAGACTTCAGAGTATGAATACATAAATATGTTATAATTAGCTCTCTGAGGGAGTTACCGGGCTGTGTTGTGTGTTTTAACACGTTTGTACAGATGAAACTGGAAAACTGCACAAATACACCGAACACACCCTTGTGCTTAGCTTCTCAAGCGCTTTCATGTCACAGAGCCTCAACGATCGCCTGCACAATGGGCCTCGCTTTCCCCCAAATGCCCTTTAATAGCATCAGTGTTAAATCAGAGACGCTCCCTCCTCTTCTCTCTGGGTTCTACCTACGTAAAGATCCATCCATCCATCCCTCCATCCATTATCTGTACCGTGTCATCCATGTGTAAAAGATTAGTACCTGAGTCACAGATGTGTCAGTCAAACACATCGCTTTGTTGATGGTAGAATTTCCTCCTTTTTCCTTTACATTATATTATTTTTCCTGTCGAGTTTTTCCTCGTCCTCCTCGATCTTGGGTCTGTGTCAGGGATCGTTTGTTGTGTGAGCCCGTCAAGCCCTTTGGGGGACGGATGTGACACTGAGCCGTACAAATAAACCGGACTTGATTTTTTCGACCGGTAACAAATGTGAATCTGCAGGTCCCCGTGGTGAGGATCCTCTTCAGCCGTATCTCATCATCCTCTCATTCGCACCTTCTGGCGTGCGCCACAGTTTGCATTTCGCCCGGTCTGCCTTCACCCCGAACCTGAGAAAAAGCAAATGTTACAAATGGAATGTGTGGTTTTGATAAATTGGTGAGAGACTCGGTGGAGCTCGGGTTGCTTAAGGAGACAAACTGCACCACGCAGCTTAGCGAACACTTTGAATACTGAATTCATATTTTATGATATAAAGCAGATTGCATGAAATATTTATTCTTTAATCTTACACTCGAGGAATCCTGTTACAATCAAAATGTGAAAAAAATCGGGAGCTCTGCATTTGAAGCGTAAATCTAAACTAGCAGTATGAAAAACCAATACATATTGTGTATATTAGCTCAGGTTAATGCAACATTCACTCTCTTTTCCTCCCTCGTAACAACGTGAAAAACTAACAGAGGCATTTCTGTGATTACCAAATACTTTTCCATTACACTATACACTCTTCATCATCATTTTTTTCACACTGCGGACACACCCGTGAGGAGTGGATTTTCTTCGTGTCTCTCTGGCTCCATGGCAGCAACACTGACATGTTGGAAATGATAAATGATTGACTGAAACCTCCGGGGTTGAAGTGTTTTCAAGTCCATCATAGCTCATCTTTTTCTTGGCATTGTCTGCTGTATTATAATAGTTACAGCAGACGGGGCAGAAAGAGAGGATGACATGCAGCAAAGGGCACGGACCAGAAGTGATCCTGCGCTGCTGCGTCATGCGGTACACACTTGAACTGGTGAGCCGCCGGGGTTCCCATTGTAGCTCATCTTTGAAGGGACAAAGAAACAGAAACAGAAACCGTTGGCCCTCCGGGTTGGAGGCTCTTTTTGTGAGCTTCAGGTGTGATATAGGGAAAATAGTGAAACTCTGATAGTGATTATGAGGTATAGTGTTAGTATTTTGTGTGTTAAGTACTTTCACTCATTCATCCTAACATCCTGTCCAATCCTATCCAATTTTTCCCCTGGACTACATTATTTTTAAATGTTTAGTCCTGAAGTTGTATGATTGTACAGCACGTTTTGTTTTAGTCTACTTTTTGTAAATAGTGTTTATATTGGTGTGCATCCTTAATCTGTAGGGCTGTTGGGGTGTCAGCGGTGTCACCTAAAGAGAAAAAAACCCCAAAGTCTTTGTTAGAGGAATGTTCATGTGAGTGGGAATAAATCAGCCAGGAAGTCGGATTTCAACAAACCTGTTTGATGATGGTGGCTCGAATGACGCAGTTTCCTCTTTTGCACTTTAGAGACAAGACATCTGCATCCGCAGCACATTTTTCTCTTCTTCTTTCGTTTTCTGCCAACTCCTTTTTTATGTTTGTCTACTCAAACTCTGGAACACCTCTTCATGCGTCACTAAAAGTCTGAAACTGCCTGAATCATTTTTGTAAGGCCAGACACGATTTATGAAAAATTGTACACTGACATTTGGGGTAAAACTAAGAATCAGCCGAATGACTTTAAAAACAAAAATACACGGAAAATATAAAGAGATAAGAATCATCAGTTTAAGTGTATTATCGCTGTATCTATTATTGTACAGTGTTTGTGTGTGTCTACAAGACACTCACACTTGTATTACACACACACACACATTCCACTTTGCAGAGTATTAATTATAGAGCGTGTACTGTTTGCTCCTGACTTTTGCTGTACAAAATTAATGATTATCCTCATTATGCTTTGAAATAAACTGAAATCCGCTAAATAACTGCTAAGACTAAAGGTCATATAAAGAGCAAAAAGTATGAATGTGATACAGTATGTGTGAGTGTGTGTGTTAACCTGAATGTCTCCCTCCCAGTCCCTCGTTTTAAAGCCTGACTTGTCGAGGCGGCTCACTCTGCTCTGTGTTTGCTTGCGATGCAGACAGAGAGGAGCTGTTCTTTCCGAGGAGTTTTTGCTGAATTTTAACTGCTGCCCACCCTCCGCTCCCCGACGATGTTCAGCCCAGGAAGACATCCTGGATCCGCTGCTGATGCTGCTTTAGCACTGCAGAGGCTCAGTTAACAAACATTACATGTGACTGCACAGGAGGGCGTGTGGGCTGATGGGAAATGTTGGAGAGCCGCACTGTTCCTCAAGCAACAGCTCCACCCTGTGTTCACTTTGCTAAAACTGTAAAGAGGAACTAATTCAAAGGTTGGGACATTCCCTCAAACAACATTGAAGGTCTGTCAGGTTTTTGACCGTGTAGGACTAGTTTTTCTGTACATATGACAAAATATGGTTTCTTCATGATGGAAAACCGGCACAATAATAGTACAGATATTGTTGAACAAAGTGTAGATCTCTGTGAGAGGATGCACTGTGGTCTACAGGATGTGCCTTAATATACTTCCTTTTGTTTTGTTGTCATTCTAACTGGTTGTAATTGTGGCACAATTATTCATTGACCATGGAAACAGCTTTCATTATTTTCAAAATTTTATGACATGTAGTGTTTAATGTCCCTGATTTGAAAATTACTTACTTGCTTAAAAAAAAAAGAGGAAAAAGGAGGACTACAATGAAAATCCAATGACCACAGAGAGACTTCCACTTAAAATTAATGCTGATTCTTGTTTTTTTCTTCCATTTTATATAACCATCATTCAAAATAATAAGTAAAATTAAAATAAAATAGATGGGAGAAGGTTTAAAATAACAATCTGAGGGAATAATAAAATACTAATACTACTAATCCTACTAATAATAATAATAAAAAATGACTAAAATCATACCCATAATACTAATAAATACTGAATCCACCCCTGGACGAAAACAGGAGCTACCTGCTGGAGGTCATAGTATTACCACTCTGAAAATCTTGACATAAATCCAGAATCTGTGGGCTATTTGAATTGATGAGGGAAGGAAGAGGAGAAGCCCTTCATCAGTGAGCATCACACTGAGTGTGATTTACTGACATCCACTTCACTTTATCATTTCCCTCTAAAAGATGGAGTCAGTCTGTCCTGATGGAGGACGACGTGAAGCTGGTGCAGACGATAACAATAGATCTCAACACTAAAACCAAAACAAACCTTGATTTGGGGTTTTTGCTGCATTATTTTGAAAGAGTTTGACTTCCTCTTTGTTATGCAAAACTGCCATATAAAATCGCATCAGCTGTCATTCAGCTGACAGTGACAGCTTTGTGATGCATTCATACAAATATCTGTCACAGTGAGAGAAGAGGATGTACCCCGCATGAATGTAAAGTAATGCAACTACTCGAATGCACACAGGTGTAAGAGTTACTAAGTTGAGAGTTTACAAATGGAAAGAACCACAAGATAAACCCACATAAGGTATACACGATGAATGAATGTGCTGGTGGATAAAGTACCTCTATGTACAGATATCTCATTTAAAATTCACCCATCACAAAACATGCTCGAGTAAAGGCACTTCAGCTGTTGTTGTTAATTCTATTTATAGTTTTGTACAACTTACTTTAATATCGAAAGTAAAATAACTCCTCATCCTCACAGTTGTATTTACTTCTTGTGACAATCTACATGAGGAAAAGCAGTTTGTAACCATCTAAATGACACGTTTCAAACTTAAGTGTGAACTTTGGAGGGCACATTAAATGAGTTAGACTGTCAAACCTCCTCTATGTAGACTTCAGTTGGAACGTCACATTTCGTTAGAGTAAAGTACAAGTAACAAATCTGTTTTGACAAAAGAAGTGAATAGTATAGATTTTCATTCCGATATACAGATAAAAGTAAATATTTACACTCAGGACAAAGTCTCCTAACACATATTAAAATACTGCAATGAGGTTTTTGTGCTTCATTTCTTTACGCCGCTGTATGTGGGTCTACACTGGATGAGGTGATGAGGAAGTGATCTGATCAGTCAATCTGATGGTCAACCTGTACTCCAGCAGCCTCTGGTCCATCCATCTCATCCCACCATTCCATCCTGCGGTTTACACTGCAGTCACTTCATCTCCAGCCTCCTCTTCATCAGCAGCCTGTCCACCGGCTCCCTCTCCCCATGTCCACGTTGCGTTCCTCCCACATTCCGACGACGTGCAGCTTAAGTCAATAAACTCAATAAAATAAGAGTTCTTCCTGTATGGTTTGTTTCTGTGGAGACTCACACAACATTTAGTTGTGTTCCAGTAATGAAAAACCATAAAGTCTTAGGCACTGACAGTGAAATCTTTTCATGATTTACTTGCATTCAGGATTATCCACTCCAAGCATCACGGTGAATGTTTTTGTCTGTATGTCAGTTCAAATGCTTTGTACTGAGTATGCATTCTTGCTTTTAACCCACTTATTTTCAATAGAAGACCTCAACACAAGTAAAATAGACATCTCTACATTTCTGTACAAAACGTAAAAAAAAAGTTGTTTTACATAATTTACATTAAAAAATTTTTTTTTTTTTAAGTGTAGCATTTAAATGAAGAGAAAAGAGAAGCCCGACAATCGCACTGCTCACCACCTACTTTCCATTTGTCGATTTCCAAATCAAGATGTCCTGTAATCATCTTCGACAAAAAGACGCCACATGCATAAAAGGTTGCATTTTATTTAGTCCATTTTAAAATTTACATTTTCTCTAGATTCATTAAAAAAGATAAAAGCATCATTAGCTTTGCAGTCCGTATCACACAGAAATTGCGGAGAGGAGGAAAGTTGTATGTAGATGACTTAGTGGGCACATTTTTCAAATAATACGTGTTTATCTAATTGATGGCAAAATATGTACAGCAACGATTTTTCTCATACAGTAGCACATGCTTGGGATGTCTGAGTGAGAGTTCACAGGTTAGTAAAACACAATTTCTGCAGACGTTAACACTTGTTCATGGTCTACAAAAGATGCATCACAATGACTACATATGGTTGTCAGTTTCCCAAAGTCTATGCCAGTTTCATTTAAAATAAATTAAACCTAAGGAGAGACAGGAGTGAGGGAAAACAATGAAGTGAAACTAATTGACCGGTGCTCCTCAAACTAAGCATTTGAACAGCAAAATCTTCCATCACGTGAATCAAGAATACTGAGCTAGAAGTGGAGAGGACGTCCACCTGAAGAACTAAAAATAAATTAGAAATTGATAGTTGTATTAGTATGCATGTACAGAGTACCTGATTTTCTCTCTCGGAACCTAAGTTTGATACCTTTGCATTATTTATAGAAAACCTGCCACTTTCTTTGAAAACGTCACAGTAATTCATTCATTAATCACGAGTCCTGACACCGCCCGAGACAGGCACAAGATTCTACCCTGCAGAATCCCCATGCCTTCTGAGTCAAACACACTGGATATTCCATACAAAAAAAATGACACTTTTCCTGTCTATATACATAACACTTTTGTACAGTCTTTGCACTTTCTTTCAGATTGAAGCATTTCCACTTGCAAGTGGAAATCTAATCATTTTCAGTGGATTAAAACTTTAAGTGAATCCAAAGCTTTGCCTTGTTATGCGTAAAATGAGTCAAACTGCCTTTGCATTGAAAGATGAGAATAATTTGTGATGAATTGGGATCATAATTGTGATTCTGGGGGTCAATTTCAGCCTTTTTTTCATCATCGTTTTTTATAATGATGATGAAATTACAAAACTAACCTCTATGGTCAGCCTGCTTCAACAGGAGAAAGTGTGACATCAACACTATTAACTACTTACGCCAACTAGGAAAGACGTGTGCTGACAGAGTATTGTCATAATTTTATCCCAATTTGACTGAAACAGTCAGAATCGAACAGCAGTATAATTTAAGGAAGTGTTAATCGGCCAACAGGCGACTGGACTCCGAATGACTTTTCTGTGTGTCCAGTATAGGAGGCAGTGAGTGATCGACGTTCATGTCCAACCTCAAAAACACGCCTCATTATTCCACCCGCTCTCACACTACCTACAACTTATTTCCTGGCCCACACCCCTTCCTACATCTGTACACGTTGTGCCGTCTTCGACCTGACCGCAGTGTAAACTAAACACAGTTGAGCTCCACTGGCCCCTACCCACTAAGGATCTTGGTGAAGTAGAAGATGACAGCTGGACTGTCCCGTGGCACAAACCACGGCCTAAACATCTGTTCTGAGGCCCTGTGGTTTGGGGACGTGGAGGATGTTTTGGTGGCCGGGGTGAACATTGTCACTTGGGTCCTTTGGTGGGAGTGTCTGTTTCCGTGGACTGACGCCCGTCGTTCCAGGCCTCCCGGGTGCTCTTTAGGGCCTGCGTCCGATGCTGGTCCACAACCACATAGTCGACTCGCTCGTCCGATACAGTCATGCCAGTTCCGTTGCTTTTCATCTGGAGCGGAACACACAAACACACACGCGCACACATACAGTCGTGTTGAAATCGTCCTCATTTGTGTCCTGTAACTCCGAATGTATTCAAAGTGGAGTCTCACCTTCCTGGGTGGGGTAGATTTGCCGGGATCCAGATCCAAGTCCAGGTACTCCACCTGTTTGTCTCCCTTTGGCTTCACCATGGGACTGCTCCCTCCATCCGTTGACATGGGTGCACCCAGCTTCATGTTCTACACGAGCCAGGAGAAGAGGACTTCATTTACAGAGATGTGAACGTCACTGTGAAACACAGCTCAGCTCTCTGCACTCCAGTGTTGTCACAACAACCACAATTCCTACACGACACTACAGCCACAAAATATTCACAGTGCGTTTGGTCAATGTGCAATAAAAACGTCCATGTCGAATATTTTGTCTATAGCTTCATTTATGTGACATATATATTGTATATTATATACTGAGCGAATGAAAATTTTCTGATTCTGATGATACTTTGCCAAGTTCTTCAAAGTCAAATTGACAATTTCCAATTCCGTTACACATTATGTAAGCTTAAATTTCATTTCAGTGCCCCTCCACAGTGTGTGTACATATATGCACATACTGTATGTGCAGATGGCCCACACACTGAAAAAAATATAAAAACAATTTGGAGAGAAGCCGGCGCTCCAATCTGTTTCCTAGTTTTTTTCATACTGCTGAAAATTTGGCAAAATGCTTGACTTGGACCGGAGCAAGGAATGGAACACAATATAACACAATATTCAGATGAAGAATCATATCTTCCTCTTCATTTTCGAGGACATGATCCTATTTCATCTGTGTGTATGTTTCTATTTTTGCAAAGCATTGGGTTGGCAGAGTTCATCAGCTAAAGAGCTCTTAACAACATTGCTATAGGAAGCTGCAAGAGATTTTAATGATTTATCAAAACTGCTCAGTGATGTTGGTTTTTTTTTTTTACGTACTGTGATTCAAGTTCACATCATATTTTAGGATGCTGAACTCTGTCGTATTTGTGGCAAACTTAATTCTGGTAGTGTGACAACCCTTAGGTACATGATAAACACAAAAGTATTGTTAACGTTGAACTACACAGAGGGTGAGGTTATTATGACTAGGGTGAGCACAGAAAGAGGACAGACTAGGTCTAAGGACAATAACAGTGGAATAACTTGTGTCTAAAAGTATTGGAACTTGTGTATCCAAGCCACTTTTGGTGCTGGGGACTGATTACGTCACACAAAAGTCTACACTGCGTTCTTGTCCAAAATCCCTGATCTGATCTAATGACAAAATCTGAAAGCGGTAACCTTCGGTGGCAACCTTGCGTTCCCTCCTCACCTCCTCTATGGTGTCAACTTCCTCCACCTCCCTCTTTACAGGGGTGATGGGGACAGTGCAGTAGAAGGACTCCTCTCTACACACACGGTGAGAAAGAGAGTCGTGGGAGAGGAAAAGAACAGCAGAGGGTCAGGAACAAAATACGAGAGAGAGGAGGGGTGAACGTGCGAAGCCAAAGAACGAGGGAAGAAGAAATTAACATGAGTGGTGACGTGAGACTGGCAAGAACATAAAGAATATAAATGCAAATGCAGGAAAAAGTAAATTGTTATAGCAAGAGATATGGAACATCGTGTACCCAAACTGTAAGGGAGAGTACCCCTGTACACAAAATCTACCACAGATCCTTCCATCAGTGTATGACTGATGTACTCGTTCATGTTCCAAAAGCATCAATGATAATAAAGGACAGCAGTTCTTCTTTCAACCGATTTGAAACAAACACTGAATGAAACCGCAATTTCATTCAATGTGTAACCAAGGGTATCTTACTACAGTGTGGGTACCAATGAGACAAAATAAAAGGAATTTCCACATAACAGAATACCTAAAAAGCAAAAGCACTAGGGCAGTCAAATTAACTTGCTTATTCACAATTAATTATGGTTAAATTGATAACCAACAAGCGTTTTTCTTTATGAATAATTAATTGTAAAGGCATAGAAAATGCTTGCAGTGCAAAGATAGCAGCAGTGTTCATCCTGCTGATGCTGACTCCTGCTCAGTCCTCCTCTTGAGTCTTGCGTGGACTAATAATGTTAAAACACGCGTGTCCACCCGTGTTTTGAAACACACTGCTCTTGAGGAAGGAATTTCATTTGGCAAAATTTGAGCATGTGAAAAATGCGATTGATCGAGATTCAAATTATTCATCATTTGACAGCCCTAATAGCAGATAATAGAGGATAAAGGAAAGCATAGCAGAAGGGCGAGAGGAAACTGTAAAGAAAGAGTTGATGTGATGAGGAGTCCCTCTGCAGCAGCCTGTGATTTGAACCTTAAAGTTTGGGGAGAGGGGCAACACTTTCTGGCAAGGTTTTACAGCGTAAAATTTTACAATGGGTTTAAAATTGCATTTACCCACAGAGAGTTTTGCCTGCCTGTATTTATCAATGGCGAAACTCCTGACACTGACAAATGAGGCATAATCCTTAAAATAAATCATATCACAGTTCAAAATAACAGACAAAAAAACCCCCAAAAACAATAAATTAGCACAGATCTGTTTTGTTGTCATTTGAGAAGCAAAGGAAAATAGTAATCAAGCAACATCGTAAATCAGAAGATAGTTGTGTGTTACATACTGGTTCATCTGAGGACAAATTAGAGGTCATGGCTACATAATTCTCATCACAGTCCTCCGAGTCAGTGCTTGAGGCCGTGCTATGCACTGACGGGGGTCTTGGTGGCATTGGAAACCTAGAGGGACTGAGCAGCATTCACAATGTTTACACACCAACTTCCAGGCAATTGTCTGCATGTGTGTGTGTGCGTGTGTGTGTGTATGCACGGACACATAACACAATGCAGTCTCTGGCACTGTAATACAAAATACAGACATAAAAGCCACAATGCCATAAATCAGTGTAGCCACAATGGTCCCTGCAGCACTAAGCACAGAAATGGAGCTGATTCTAGACTGCATTCGGTCTGCAGACGCTCTGAGGCACGTCGCAGACCTTTCAGTGTGAGCGACCAACTGGAAACAAAACCACTACAGTAATGCATGAAAGGTTAGTGGCTACTTCTTTAGTGAACTCTATCTACAGGAAAGGGCACATTCACATCCAATGACGTCAAACAAATTGAAAATTGTAAATTGCAAATATGCATTTTTGCTGGTAATTTCAGCAAAACAGCTTTTTTCAGCTGGACTTTTCTGTTTTAATTGACCCAAGTCATGGGAAAAACTAAAAAACTGGCCTGTGTGAATGTGCCCACTATCTTCAGCAATATGTTGAATTCTAAATGCTGTGTCAAGTTTCGGACACTTACTCTCGAGCAAAAGACCGTGTAACAGGTGAACGGACGGGTGTACAGGGCTCCTCCCACTCTGGCACTGGTTTGATCTCCAGGGGGGCGGGTTTTCCTGGAAAACGGCACCAGTCAGTCATAGCATGCATTTTGCAAAATGTCACTTTCCACAACAAGACGGTCAATTGGAATTTATGAGCTTGGATTTTAGCGGCAACATTCTAATTCCTAGCGTAAGAGCAGCAGAGAGCGTCGAATATGACAATCCAGTATGGACTCTACTGACAGCCGTAACTTCATCCTATCAGCTGGATGGTTCTGACAAGGTCAGACATTATTAAGGACCCACGCCTTCTACAGCATGACCACTGCTATCAACAGTGCAGCCTGACTTAGAAACTGCTCTGTAACCCTACAGAGAGCAGACCCACCCGTCTGTGCAGCTCTCTCTTTCATTAGATTATATCATTGTTCAATTTCCTCCTGGAGAGATTCCATATCTGCTGCTCTCCATTCACATTCTAGCGTGCCAATAAGTTTGTTGCAGCAATAGCTGCTTATATGTTTTGTGGACCCAAAAACATTGAATACTTAGGAGAAAGGTTGGTGGCACTTGGTTAACAGAACAGGAAAAGAAGCAGTCCCACTGGCGTGGGTGTTAAACTAGAATGATAATAGCAGCACAGTTCTAACACCTGTATGTGTGTTTGTGCGCATATCAAAAAATATGACGGTAGATTTTAGCTGATTTTCATTTTCGTACAGTTCATTTCAGATGGAGCCAGCAGGCCTGGGCAACCATAGCGCGCTACCCCTGCATGTGTACCGGTGACATGAAGTAAAGATTGAAAAAGTCAAAGAATGAAAAGGTTTCAAATGCACATGGTTCAGTGTGGAGTACCTACCCTTGCGTCGTCCCCTCGGGAATTCACCTATGGTTTGAGAGTCGGTTCGCTCTAAACCGACACCTTTTGCTCTTATTATTTTAGGACTCTGACCTGATTGGTGAAAGAAGACTTTGCTCATTATAAAATTTCTGATGATCACAACAGTTTAGCCCTGTATTCTTTTTTTTTTTTTTTTTTACAACTCACCTGCCATGCAAAGCAAAAGACAAGACGTGGCTGAACAAGAAAACTGCACCCGGTCACCTTTTCGAGGCAGCACAGTTACAAAGAGGACTATCGTCATGACAACAGCAGACCAATACTATCCAACATGCACCGCACTCCATGCACCACGGCTTCCCACACAAAGACTGACACCACAGTTGGGCATGCACTATGAGTACGAGAACACACTGAGAGAGCACGTGTAGGGGAGCACATTCCAATCTGCAGAAAGTGGGTCCTACTGACAAAACTCCGTTTAACAGACGGATCGGATGATTGTTCTGGAGTATTGTCAAGAGCATGGAAACTCAGTGTGTGCCGCAGTCTAAAGGTATGACAGTCTGATAGAAATCTCATGAAATGGCATAAAGAAAGTGAAATCAAAATCATAACAGAAAGATGAACACAGATTATATGTTTGGTTATTCTAGAGGGGGGGGGGTGCATGGCTCATGGCAAATTGTCTCAAACCAGCGTTATGGAATGGCTAAGCGTCCAGACTAAACACGAGATCCAGTTGGATTTACGGATTTATTCCTTGTCTTTGGCTGAGCGGGTTCCAATCAGTCATTTCACTTATCCGCCATCAGTGCATGACGTGGCTGCTGTTCCTCAGCCTGCCAAGGCTTACAGTTTGAGACAACTGGGTGAAATAAATAAATTAAGTCATAACATTCAAGGAAAAAAATCAATGGCTTATTTCCTCAAATCATCTCAAATTGAAAATTTATTCTCTAATCTTTGAATATCCTCAAATTTGTATCTCCGCAGCAATGTTACTCACTCATGTTTACTTTCCATCTGTTTGACAGTGACTTTCAAACTTGTGTTTGTATATGGATTTGTATATAGATACTGTAGTGGCGTATTGTTGGGTGTAGCTCAGAGTTACAAAGTTCCAGCTCGGGAGCACTGGCAAATATAAATGACACAAAGCTGATGGCAATACTGAACGTAGACAGTGTTAGATTCGTTGTATGAGGTTTGGTGCGCTCGAGTATTAAGTTTAACGCAAATAGAATTTTGTGCTGGAAGAAGTGGGGTTGAAGGTTAGATTAACGAAGAAAAAGGCAGATCAGGCAGAATCTGCAGTATAAAACTGTGAGAGAAAACATGACTCTGCACAGTGCATTTCTGTTATCTACAGCAAAACACATACTGGGGAAAAAAAACAAAGCTAAACAATAATGATGAAGCACTACAAGAAAAGGCTGAAAACAGACAGATGGGCAAAAAAGCAGGTAGACAGTAAGTAGGTTTATCATACTCGATTGTCACCTTGCGAAAAAGTATTGCTTCTGTCGGAAAATTAAGTACAACTTGATGTAACGGATGTAGCGGATGTAATGGTTGCTGTATCGTGACTTTTTGACTGATGATTGCCAAAATAGCTGCCGTGTTTTAGAGTTTCTGAGAATGTACCACAAGAAGAATAAAAAGAATAACAAACCAGAGTTTGTTACAGTTCAACAATATTGGAACAAGAAAAGAAAGATTTGTGTGGATAAATGATCTATGAAGTGGGAAATATGACAATTTGATTCCATGACAGGTATGTGTATTGAGAATTTAAATATACTGTATACTTAATACTGAGGGTAGGGTCGTGATGTGTTCCAGATTTACATGGGAATAGGAGGCGGTGGTTTTCCAATACCCACTATGAGATGTCATACTCCGTAAAATATTCTACTGTCACAGTCAATGACAGAGCTGGCTTTTGGTGTTCCAATATGAAGAGTCCCTGACTTCCTGTCATTCTCCCTCTACGCCAACTGCTCAGGCGTTCAGTCTGCCTAGATTAATTCCCTTTGCTATGAGTTCTTTCATCAAAGGGCTCCATTCAGACGGGGGAAACAAAAGGGACAGAGGTGACCAGTCTGAGCTTCGGTCACTCCATGGCACAGGGGACCGGCCCCCCTCTAAAACTGTGTACAGGGCCTCTTGAGCTTGGGACAAAAGTTCCTTTGATAAGCAGCTAACTGTGTTGGATGGAAGACGAAGTATTAGGCACTAGAGGTGAAACAGGATGTTCCTGGCTACTGGACAAAAAAAAAGAGACAAGCTGGAAGAAAATGTGTTTTTTTTTGGATAATATTGGTAAACCAGAATCACATTTGAAAATGGTTGGACCTGATGGGATTGTGCACAGATGGATGTAGACCATGAGCCACACCATGAGAGTAGCAGCAGAATCTCAGACAAGCATGGTCAGTAAGGCAGTGAACACTGAACATACAGTAGCAAGTTAAGCACACATCAAACCTGTCACAAAAACTTGACAAACCTGGCGTGGATACATACGTATATGTGCACTCACACACAATCCCTCACCTTTGCGGTCAGGTTTGAGGTTTCGGTCCACGGGTGGTGGCTGGCAGTCACTGAGCATTGGTCTTCGAGGAGGGGTCTTAGGACTAGAGCGGAAGCCCATGTGGGCCGGTGGGGGGACCTGCTTGCCCAGAGAGAACTCCTTGGTGCTTGGTGTCATGGGCACATAGTTGGGCTCCAGCATGGGCTCTGATAAGCTGCCTGAGTGATGATGTGACGGGGAGTTGGCACTCATAGGTACATAGTTCTGGTCTACTTCTTCAGTGGACTGGCTACTCACTGGCATCATGCCTTTGTTTTTCTGTAGGCGATGAGGAACGCACAAACACAAAACACAGACACAGTTAGAATAATTCTGCTGCACAGTTTCAGTTAAAGAGGAACACTCAAAAAATTGGGAAATTTATCATGTAGCAGACTTCCTGTAGCGTCTCCATTCTGCCCCTGACTGTTGGCGTTGTGGGTAGGAGTGCTTTTCTCAGCCAATTGTGAAAACCACCATAATTGTGACATCAAAGTTTAATTTTCAACTCCAATAATGGACTTCTAAACAACTATCATAGTCTAAACTTGGGACCTGGTTGACACTTACAAAGTAGCTGTTAAGGGTTTCATTGAAGTCAAAAGAGCAGCTTTTGTCCGATGGGAATGATCTCGGAATGTCATAGCAGTCCTGGGATCCAAAATCTGCAAAAAGAAAAAGATAAAGACAATGACCAGTTACATATGCAGAAGAAGAAAAGGCAAAACTTTCCATTTCAAAGCTAAAGACATTCTTAAATTTGAGCCAGTGTATGTCATACCGTCATCTGAATGATACGCAGTTGTGGCATAATTAAAATGCATCTTTTCATGACTCCGCAATTATTCAATGATGCAGTAGGGCTGTGGTGTGCTCAGCAGCTCTTTATCAAGGCTGTAAGGCATTATTGTTGCTCTCTGCATACTCATTAGGCACTGACGCAGTTGCTAATGCATTTCACTTACAGCCACAGGAAACACAGCAGTGACAGGAAAAACCTAATAGGCTCATGAGATCTTCACAATGAAGCTAAGGACAGAGGATGCAAATGCACAATGAGTGGGACCATAATGGGAAAATCAAGATGAGACAGGACGTTTTTGTGAAATTTCAGATTTCGTATGAAATCTGATACTCACTGATACTCATTGTGCAGTGCTCCTCATGTGTTTTTTTTTTTTTTTCAATTTCAGCCATAGAAGATTCAAGGCAGAATTTAATTCCTCAACAGGCTCACATTGAGATTTTTTTCACAAACAACAAATCAGTAGTGTGAATTATAGTTTAACACTTAACGCAGCACCACAATGTTCTACCGAAGTTACATTAACTTAAGTTACATAATTACTTAATTTCATTTAACATAATTTATTTTTTGCAAATAATCTTGCCTGACATACTCCTATACGGTCTAACAATTTGTCACCACAAGAGGGAGTACGTCTGTGTGCTTCTATGTACTGTCCTTCCTTAGTCCATTAGTCCCTCAGGTCCTGCCAGGTCCTGTTTTCCAGTTATATTTATGTCTTCCAGTAAATGCCTGTGTAAGTTTTAACATAAATGCAGCGGTGCATACACTGCACAGACTGATAAATTAATGTCCTTGGAAAAAATATGCTATAACTATTAGCATGTATTGTCATAAAGTCACGACTGGTCTTTATACTCCTGGGATTTGATTTCTGAGGGTTTCGTAGAAGTAGTGGTTGATTAGTTGCACACTGAGCCTGCAGAACATTTTACGCCAGGAACCCTTGGACTACGTTGTGTAATTTCAAGTCCAGTCTTTTCAAAGTTTCACTGAAGCACATTTGCATTTTGTGAATCCTGTCTGTATCTTGTATTGTCTGACTTAGCTTCATGGACAGAGGATGGCACCAACGCTGCCAAGGTCAGGGGCAGGCAGGAAGTACCTACTAACACCAAATAATGACAACAACAATGGCAGATGCACTAGAACAATGCTGATAACAATAGCCTGGGAAATCCGATTCATAGCAGTCCAAGTGTTTCATAATCTAAATGGTGTGTGCAAGAATGGATGAGTTATGGTAAAAAAAAGGACTTTAACTGCACAAAATAACATTTCCAAAGCTCTAGTGATTCCTCTTTATCCATCCGTCAGTATAAATTACTGTGAAGACTATCAAGTGCAAACATGGATTTTAAAATGTGACCATTAAAAATTGACTGGGAGCAGGAACAAGCTTAGCCAATGCTCTTTGTATTTTCGGTATCAAACATTGGTTTGGCTTGATTTTAATACTGGATGACATGCTATGATGCTCTCTGAACAGCACTTGGCAAAACCAACAGGAAATACTTAAAATATTGGTGATGAAAGGTATATGATGCACAAATTGCAACACTGATGTCTGTTAAGTACAGTTTTCTAGTGGAAATTGGAAATATCAACTTCGGCTTCACGTTGAAAAGCAATAAAGAAGAAAACCTCTCCTTGACACAAACCTTTGCGGAGGCGTGAAGAGTCCACAGTGCCAATAGTGTTGCTGCGTAGTGCCTTATTTCCAGCACTTGTAGGTACACAGTAATTTCCATCCGTCTCCGAGGCTGAGCGGGGCACACAATAGTTGTCTGTGGGTGAACGCTCTGCAGGGGGTGGTGGTGGTCCTGAAGTTACACTGAGTGAAGGCTTGGGGGGTCTGGGAGGGGGCACTACGTCCCCGCCCTCTGAGCCACCTCCCCCTGTCGAGGAAGACGTACGCGGCACCTGGTAGGTACAGTTTGCACCAGGCGTAGGAGGAATATCGTAACTGACAGACAGGTTGCGCATCTGTGTTTCCATAGAGTGCTTTCGCGATGGCGTATTAAAAACATACAGGTCAGAGGTCTCCCCGCTGTCCTGATGGGCCGGAGGCGACGAGGCTGACTTGGGGAGCAACACAGTGTCCTGGGAGTAACTACGCGGGAGGTGGTACAGACCAGTATCAGCAGAGAGGGAGGCGCCACGTGATGGTGGGGAGTCATAGATGGAAGAGGCAGACGCAGGCGCTGGGTGGTGGGCAAAGAAGCCATTGTGTGAGGTGTGTTTAGCTGAGGAGGTGGAGGATGTAGGCGTGCGGTGAGAAGGGACATTGTCATTCAGATCTGTCTCTGAAGAGGTAGACTTGGAACACTCAGCATGGGCTCTGAGAAAAAAAGGCACAAACCAGAGAGATAAATATCCAACATAACACAGATTTATTATTATTATTATTATTTATTCGCTGTTTACAAACCAGTTAGTAAAAAGTTATACCCAGACATGTCTCATCAATCATTTTTAGCACTGTCTTGTTACGTTGGAATGAGGAAAATCTCTTGTTGAGAACTGAAATTAACTTCAATACTTCACTGATGTTGGGGAATTTTTTAACATGCAGGCAATGACAAAGTTAATCTAGTGTGAGGGAAAGGACAATTATGTTGGAATAAATACGTTCAAGCACATTAAATACAACACTGTGTTATAGTCTAGAGCACAGTATGGAGCTGCCGTGCGTGTGTGCTTGTTGTTTTTTTATACACGTGCTAACACTCCAAACAAGCAAGGAGTTCCAGCTGGTTGGCTGACCACTCACAGACTAGTCTGTGGAGGAAGAGTCCTGCTCTCACACTCCTCCAGGAGAAAATACTCCTGGTCTCCCTCCAATGGAGAGGGAAGCTGCACTGAGCTACATGTCGCACAACAGAGATAGGTAGGAGAGGGACAGATGAAATGTACAACAATAATCTGACAGGGACTGACGAATAGAGAAGATTATAGATTATGACACAGTAAACTTACAGCAACAAACACTCACACTGACCTGTTGGGTTCAGGCTTTTTGCTCTCACAGTTGACCAGCCACAGGTAATCCTGGGGCTCTTCTGAACTGGACTGAGAGTCCAGGTGACGCACACTGACCGGCTGGTATGGAGGGGGTACAGTAGCCAGCACCGCTGCTGCTGGACCACCAATACTACCCAGTGCTGGATGTGGGGGGGTGTCGACCACCAAGCCTGCTATGGCCGACTGGTGAGCAGCTTTTGCCTCTGGAGGAAACAATAAAGGGTATGGTTTGATTCATGCCTGGGCCCTCTGCGTATTTTAGGGGTATCTACCTAACACTGGGGGGACCAACATAAGTAAAGGTGTTTCAAATTTAGCACACGGTCCAAATTTGATTAGAAGGATCAGATTGTATGACGTACACATGGATAACTGAGTGTACACAATCATGTGTGACGCACACCAGTGCTTAGATTCCTTGCTCATATTGCATTCACTTAAGATATGATTCCCAAAATAACACTGGCAGGCTCTGCTGATATCAAATTTAAACACATGCTTTTAAACGCAACTGCAGTAACTTTCCACAAACATTTCATTATTTTGGTATCAAAGGTATCATAATCATGCTAGCCATTATCTAGGAGATAAAAAAATAGAAATATCTATGACAATAACATAATGAAATAACACAGTTATGTAAGCTGTGCTAGACGTCTACTGCAAGTATTTGCTTTCTGAATCCCACACTCCTCCTTCTCAGAAAGCATTTCCTCAAGGTCCCTGCTTTGTCACACCCCGAGCCTACTCAGGCTCCCTGCAGTAAAGGTGAAGGTGGCTTATTGGTATGTGGAATATGTCTATTTTTTTCATTACACACTGCTATACTTAACGCTCCCCATTTCACAATTTCCTCCCACTATCTACCCTCTTCTTGTCTTTTGAGGCTCAGGCTCACCTCTTTACATTGTGTCGCTTACTCATCTCTCCTCCTTGTGTATCTGACCTACTCACCTTTTGTTTGCTTTAAGCTTCAATTGCTAATTCATACAGGTGACAAAAGGGAATTCCGCTCATCTCATACCTCCTACAGTGGTTAAATGTTCTCTCTTCTAATATCTTTCTTGGCTGTGAAACTATCAAGCGTTAAAGGACAGAACAGTAGGGAGCTTGGATCCACCCGCAGAGAAGCGTAAAATAAGAGAAACAGAAAGTGAAGGCTATTCTATTGTCTTTAAACCTACTCACATTTACTATCTTCTGTGTGCAGGGAAAGTTTGACGGTCAATTCAAATACTTTTGTTTGTACATATGCCATGTGTGTTATCAGGGTTGCCCTACAAATCTTAGCTGAGGCAAAGTCACAAGAGTGTGGAAACATTGAACTTGAAACAAAATAATCAGTGCCAATCCAAAAACTAAGCAATTCACTGAAGATCACATGCCTCATCATTTAATTCAGGAGAGGGAGAGAGACACGTAAAGAACGAAAGAAGGTCAGTGGGACCATCAGACACACAATGCTTTGATTATCCAGTGCTGGGAACAAGGGTAATACCAGTTTATTGCAAAACATAGATCATTAAAGAGAGAGCTGAGAACTGTTCTGACCGAGCGGCCTTCTGACACATTTCTTCCTCGGAAAAGGCAGATATTCGAGAAGTAAAACAGTAAAAAAAACGTGTGGTTAGTGACCAGGCACTGTTAATAGAGGACTGAAATTTTAGCCCTTTGATCACCTTGTAGTGTTTGGAACCTGTGTAATTTCCTGACACAATTCTCAGACACTTTGGGCCAATTGCTGCGTGTACAGAACACTTGCACACGTGTGATGAACTATATGGATGGGCAGATGTTACTGACATATGTTGCCCACTAGGACCTTATATGAGAAAATTGTAAACGCAGATTTTTGAGACCAACTGTAAACAATATATTTTTTCTAAATGACTTGTGCTTTCCAGAGAACAGAAACACATTACAACATCAGGTTTGAGGATTTAATAAAGAAAAAGAGAGACCGATATACGAGAACCTTTACTTCTTTGTTTTTTCTTCTGCCTGCTTTGAGTCATCTATTCTGCTCAAGCCTGGTCCTCATGTCACTCACAGACTATGGGACAAAAAATACCCAAGCGGTTAAAACATTTTTCTTGGCTTTGACTGTATGGCAAACTATCCAACAACTTCCTTACCGTCATCAGTGGGGTTAAAGCCACAGATGTCACAGATGCAGCGCACCCACTTATTCATCTCTTCTTCAGTGTCAGCCACCAGGTAGAAGACACGGTCAATGGTCTTGATGTCAAATATGAAGCTATGCTCCAGGTCTTTCTTGTTAAATGTCAGCCCAGCATCCACCTAAAGGACAACCAACTGTGCTTAGCTTAATGCAGCATTAGTCAGGCAGAAAACACACTTGGTGAATGTGAACATGACTAACAGTCAGTCAAGAGACAGTCTGCTGCATCTGTTTGGAAAGATTTATCTATGTATACAAGATGCTGTAACTGGGCTGAGCTCATTTCAAGCTGATGAGAAACTACTGCATACCTGCTCACACAAGTTGAGGTCAATCACGCGGATGGGCTTCTTGGCGTGGTCATTCTTGTAGTACTCCAACACGTCTGGGTCGCCTGTCAAACGACCACTGCGGAGAACAAACCACCGCTTCTTCCATGCCTGCGAGTGAGCACAGAAATGGGGCCAAAGGTTATTTGTGTGTTCTCACAATGACTGCTCCATTCCCAACTGACCACAGGCTGGCCAGATGCTTTATTTTTACAGTTTAGCCTATGTGTCCTAGCTTAGCTTGTGTCTCTGTGAGCATTCTCCACCAGCTGCACTGCCCTCTCTTAAGGATACTGCAAACCAGAGGGAAGAGGTCAGCAACCAGAAATATGTGTCTGGGACAATCAGGACAAAAGCCACATGGTTTGGTCTAGAACCCTGATTGGGATAAATAATTAAATCTATAGAGAGAAACAGGGAATATGAGAAAAAGGTACCACACGGTGAGCTCAGGACTACTAACTCAGACACGTCACATAGATAGAGAAAATACATTCAAGCAAATGAAGTCAATGGCACTCAAGACACTTAAAAAGTTTGCAATAACAATAGCATAAAAATATATTTTAAAATCATGCTTTGCTGTTGCAACTGTTACTGTGAAAGGAAAAGCTTATTCAATAAAACAAAGGTACCATATACCAATTTATACAACATTTCTGTAGCAGTTCATGTTAAGAAAACTTAAACGGCAGCAAGTTGTGTTTTTGCCAAATGTCGGGATAAAAACAAAGCTTTGACCAAATACCACAGATTTGTCCAGTTAATCACTGTTTGGTCCTCAAGCAAGAGATTTATCACAAAATCCATTATTTCCTTGTACTGAAAAGGCTAAGAAAAAGAGCCTATTGACATTTTAGACATTTTCATGCTGTTATGATGGATGAAACACGATGAGCAACGAGACTAAATAGGATGAACGATAAATACTTTGTTGGAAAAACCTTCCACTTTGTTTGAAATGATGGAAAAGACAAAAACAACCACCAGTGGGATTTAACAGTTCACGAAGCATACCAACAGAGTATGAGGAATGCAAACTAAAGCTTTGTTGTTGTTATTTTGGGGTGAGATTTTGACTGTATTAGCAAAGCTGTGGGCTTGTTTTTGATCTCAGTTGTTTTTCCATCCAAAGGGGGTCCTTTGTTAGTGGGCCAAGCCCCAGATTGAGACGATATGGACACCATCAGACCTTTCCCTCTGCAAACAGGCAAGTTTAGATGAAGAAGCAAGCAGTCTTACAACAAAGCGAACAAGTTACGATACTAAGCCCATACAGGGTTCTACAGATACACTAAATAGGAGAGAGATTGAGAGCTGACACACAAAAGAAGAAATCAGTTCCAACTGTCAGTTCTAGCACTCAAATACACACTCAGTGTAGTTGAAGAGGTCTTCATTATATCATCACCAACACACTCACATGGTCCTGAATAGGGATACAAAAAGCATCTGTACTTCAGTACAAATACGGTACCAGTCTAGACGGTATTGGTGATGTTTACATCCATGTCCATTTGCGCAGCTACAACCAGCATGGTGAGCAGTCGCCCTAGTGTTGCTAGAGTAATGTCGCAAAGTGAAGAAAAATAGTATAAGGGCTTCAGCATACTTCAACTCCCCGGCTCAGTTTTTGTAGAGCATGCTCAGACAAACATTTCAGATCAGCCATTCAAAAATGCATCTTAGCTTCACGTGCTAAGCTGAAATTCTGAGGAGATGCTAGAAGGTCAATGCAAAGCTGTAAAATCAGTCTGTGTCAATGTGTTTTGACACAAGCGTGCTGTGCTTTGGAAGTATGTTGAAGTCTTGAGCCAGATATGGGGACAACAAAAAGACTGACAACAATCTTTTCAAGGAGTTTAAAAAGTTGCGTTTCTTTATGGTTTTATTTACAACAATGTAGGATTCTTAGCCAGAAATCTTCAACACTAGATGCCATAAGTTATATTGACTTTTTAGCATCCAGCCTAAGTGGTTATAACTAGCTAGCTAATGTTAGCGTACTGATTTAGCACTTGGCTGAGCCTACTTTAGTCCACTGAAATTTGTACACAAAAAGCTATAAAATGTATAACAACAATACTGATGTGTCTGTGTAGTAGTTGGAGTAAGAAGGTGGGTGTGGAGAGGGAATCTCTCCTCTGTAGCATATGACAAAGCACTCTAGGGTCAAGTTACCCTTTTGGGAACAGCAAGATCGTGAGCTTAGATTACACATGGCCAAGCCTGCCCAGAATGTGAGGGTTGATGCCCAAGTATGTTTTACACTCATAAGAGCAAGGCAAAAGTCCTGTTAAACATTAAACATCATTACTTGACAGTCACAGACAAAGAGCAGAGTAATGATAGTGCAGTTTTTAGATAAACAAGAAAGCATTAGGTCCAATACAGTAAAGAGCACTGAACAAGCTTTACATTTGAAAAGGCGGCGCAGCTCTGAAGCAAATCAGCAGCATCCTCTTTGTGCACTGGCACTTTATCTTGGTTACCCTTGTAGTTTGAGGATGACAAGCTGTGCTAGTTTGTGCATCATCCATCTGTGAGCTTGCACACAGCATTCCTTGAGCTTGATTGCAAATAGCATAAAGAACACACCACCCAGATTCAGAAACAGCACAACACAACTATACACATGCCAACCAGCCAGGCTGTGTGTCCATAACATTACATGCACACATAATTTAATTCTACCTGAACAGAATGGGATATCACTTACAAAATGACAGAACCAAGGCCATGGTCTGAGAGTACTCTGACACAACTGCCGCTAACAGACACCTAAACTTTTGGAGCAGGTTGTATTTACCTCCTGAATAGTTGTCTCCCATCACCTACCTCCTGCCAATGATTCTTGAGGACGACAATGAGGCCTCTAGTCCAACTTTTAGGTTTGCATATTCCATTGTTGCGCGTGCTGTTAAATTGGGCTTTTACTACTAAAACCCCACAATACTGACGCTTTAAAAGACCTCCATCTATATCGAGAGACTCTGAACCAGTCAGCACTCACAGCCTACTTGAACTTGTAGGAGCCTAGTGTTTGTCCTCTTTGCTGCCCCAGGGTTGGGAATGGGACAGCATGGGACGATACTGGACTGTGATGGGGAGGGCTCCCTTGGCATGGCAGCTGTCCCAGCCAGCCCCACTCTATCCCCCTCCCCCATTTTTCCCTATGTCCCGGTGTTTACTGATAGGGTGAGACGCAGGAAGACACCCTCTAGTTCCCCCACCCAGGTCCTACAGCCTGGGGGCCAGACAGAGAGGGCATTGAGGGTCTGACCAAGACAGAGACAGAGGAAGGGAGGGTGGCGGTGGTGGTGGTGGGAGGAGATGCCATCTGAGTGGAGTCACACTGCTGTCAGAGGCCTGCTGACCCAATAGACATGTAAGAGAGAAATAGTTTGAGAAAATAGCCAAGACAAACAACCTGACTGGTTTCTTGAATGAAGACCGATGGGAACAGAAAGACACAGAAGACATAGCTGCACCCGCCATTATAGCGGATAAATCTCCTATATCCAGAAAAGATGATGTGCACTTATGTCCTTTTTCATCTTATTTGCCGAGAAGACAGGGAGACCAACACTATGATGGCAAAGTTTGATTTTTTAATGCTACTGCCAATTATAGTGTGGCAATATGGTCTAAGATTATTTATGATGCAATTCATCATAAATAATCAAAATGTCATCTAGATTTTTTGTTTTGGCTGTGATGATTAAGGTGAATATGTGAGTAATACGTGCATGGATAGGGTGAAAATAATATAATAACAATGATAAATGACTCTGCTGTTCACTGAATACACACAGAGCTGCATGATTCGAGTATCAGAGAGCCAGAGTGAGGTTGTGGATGTCGATGTGTTTGTGGATTATATCATTTAGATGCCTGTGTAAATTGATTTGCAATTACATAATCTGGGTTTGTGTCTTTGAGCAAGCTTATAATGACTCATGATCCATTTCAATGTGGTGCATACATGATGGCGGGGAGAGGTCGATTTATTGCATTAATCGATGTATAATTGAAATGTTAATGTAGAGTTTTATGTGTTTAATTCTATTTTCAATAAGAATATGAACTAATTTATTTCACTAAAAATCTGAAACTAGTCACTAATGAACCATATTGGCAATCACTGACAGTCGACCCACATGGTTTACGGCTCTTAAAAGGCTAATTATGCTTCATGTCTTATAGCTTAATGCAGTCTAAAAAAAACCTTAAGTGCACTAATTGCTATTGAGAATATACATCATTGAGGGCTGTTAAACGGCATACATATACAGTACTTGTCCTGCATATCTTCAATGGTTGATGATAATCAGACAGGCCTTTTGGCTTCAGTATTTCACTGCACTTACCAATATCAGACATATTGTACACTTACAGAAATAGAGTTTTGTTGATTATATGTACATGCAATCGCCCAAAGATGACAGGTAGGGCAAGTAAAAAGAGACTCAGCCAATTTCCACCACTTTAACTTTGGAACCTTGTTCTCAGCCTAACACTCACTGCTCTAGCGGGGTTATGACCTAAGTAACACATCACAAAGTTCCTTAACATAGCAAGTGTGGACAGAGAGAGAGAGAGAGAGAGAGAGAGAGAGAGAGATACTAAATGGTTAGTCTAAAACATAACTGAGAAAATATGACCATGCATTCCTAAATTACATCAGTGGCACATAGCACTAAAACCCAGTGCACTGGATATTTTCTATACCAGTCTATACTAACAACTTTTTCCACAGAGTTATAAACAGTAAAAAAGGCCAGGCAACCCAATACTGGTGATTTAATGGGTTTGAGACATGTTTCTGTATTTATTTACATCTACATAGCTGTGTGTTTTCTGTTTTTATGCCAACTTCTCTCCAGTTCACTTGTGAGGCGTTTGTGTTAGCATAGCTCACAGACACTGGATGCAGAGTTAGCACCTAGCAGCATGGATTTGGCCAGGCCATCTGTCCTGTGTGAGTGGGCTGTGGGTAAATGACCTGCACCCCAGCTGCACTGACTCATTCTGACTGCGACAGCTCCTCTGTTTGTTCCTCAGAAGAAAAAAAACAGCAAGGGACTGAAGGGAGGAATATATGGGGGATGCAGGATGAGCACAGGGCAAAGATGAGGGAGGGAGGTCAAGATATTTGTGATAACAGAACAAATTAGTATTATCCTCTATTCAGCAAGAAATTACTGCCGGACGACATGTTATGGCTACACAGAAAACAGACCACCTTTTTTTGGCCAGTTGATATGACAGGCAACAAATCCTTGTTGCATCAGACTAACACTGACAGTGTCTGCTGCACAAGCAGGAAATTAAATACAAACAATAACCAGTGTCACAGAATTGCATTCTTCGTCTTGCAGTCTCATTAGAAAAAATAAAGGCCAGCTAGACGGAACACATAAAAACAAAAAAGACCTCAGGTGCGACAATCTTCATCGTTCATTTGGATAAATAGAACATTTTTTCATACAATACAAATTGATAATTAAAAATGAGATACAAACAGACATTAATTTAACGTAATTCCTTACAATAAAAATAGACCATAGTATTTAAACTTAAATGCACATCATCTAAACACGTGTTTTTGTGTGGGTGTCAATATACACATTGTGAATACAGGGCTATGGGACTTTCAGAATGAATTTCCCCAGATCCATGTGACCTTTTAAATAATACCTAAGCATCATAAAATTACATTTACTGACGCAGAAATGCCACAATATGACACAATATCTCCGTGACACTGCAATCATGAATGTTATAAACACATGCGCAATTTTGTAAATCACTGTGCTAATCCAAGCTTCACTATCAGGGCCCTGAGACCAATCTGAACAAAGGCTGTTCTAAGAAAGGAGTGCCGAGAGCGTCAGAAGTTTTGGCGCTTTTGGCCTTGGTGACGAGGTCTGCAGAAAGAGGAGAGGAGGCACAAAAGCTCCTCTATGCTTAGTGCTGCAACTTGTATAAATCAGTCTTTGTTACTGAGACATGACTGGGATTCTTGCTAAACAGCTATTTTTACACCCTTGAGCACCAGAGAGGGCAGTTAACGTACAAGTAAGAGTGTATGGCCTTTGGCTAAGTGAAGCTGTGCAGCTGACGTCATCAGTCCTCTGCCTACTGGAGGGAAAGGGGGGTATCCATAACCAATGAGTATGCCTAGACAGAGGTTAATAACCCCACTTGTAACGCTACACCTAATAATTATTTTGAATAACTAGCATTAGATTATTATAACGCTTTATTGTCATTGTACAGCGTATAATCAACTAATCTGATGATTATTGAAATGATTACTCAACTAATCAGGCAATTTATGCGATGATTAATCAATCAATAGCTCTTCAGTACTATTCAGTACATCTTTTTTCCTGTCTTCGAGGTTGTATTCAGCATGTGCTAAACACTAACAACGTAACGTAACATGAAAAGCAAGGATGTGAACATCAAGGACGTGACCACCTTTGCAAAACACCTTTTAATGACTTTTACCGAGATACAAGGAAAAACATTTAATGCTTAATATTTTTGTACGACATTATAATATAGTATGAACATGAAATGTGCTGTACAATTATAAGGGAAACGCCATGTGTATATACGAACATGCGCACCTTAGGTGTCTCCTAAACATGATAATGTCTTAATACCATCAGGGAAGCATCTGATCAGTCACAAATTCATTCTGCAGTGTGACAACTTAAGATGGGATGATATGGCCAAAATATCACATTACACTATTTTTCACAACATTGACAGCCTGATTATATTGGCTGTGTTTATTTATTTTTTGTTTTCCAAAACAAATATGAGAAATTAAATATTAAGCTAAGTTCCAAATGTTTATTTTTATGTTTATTGGTCTGTACCAGCATTATACTCGGGCACATTCCATGATGTTTGCCTAGATTTGAATGGAGGCATTGTAATAACAACTTCATTAAATGTTTATGTCCAAAGTAAACTAAGCTGGGGCATTGCAAATTCTGTTCCATGTCCTGAAAAAACAACTTTCAGAAGAATATTCTTTACATTCAAGGGTTCAGAATTCAACCTACAAATGAATGAGGGTTTGTTGTTAATAGACGATTTTCCTATGTTTACAAAACTTCTCTCACGGCAATAGTCTCGTGCCACTTTAATGCAAGTCTTACAATTCTTCTGAATGCCAATCTTTACTCGGCCTCTCTATCTGTATTTTGTAGATTTTTTGAAGATATCTTTATTTGTCACACTGTTTTTTCAAACACAACCAAGTGCCTTGGTCAAGTGCATAGTCAGGAGTATTTAGCTGACTGCACGTTTTAGTGGGTGCGGGAAAGCAGTGCACCTGGAGGAAACCCACAGGGAGAACATGCACATCCCTCACATAAAGGACGGTGGGCAGCCCAGGAATCAAACCCACAACCCTCTTGCTAACCATCATTCCATCTTGCCGCCAAGAACGCATAGTAACACCCAGAGAGCACTGCTAAAGCTCATAAAACCATTAGAAAATTTTTATACGTGCATTTTGTTCGGGACACAAATTTGAGAGCCAGTGAAAATGGCGATCCTACCTTATGAGCTGCACAACTGAAAGAATCATTTTTCACTTCAGCCTTGTTACATTTCAGTTCCTGAGTGAGCAGGTGTTGTTGATGTTTGCTTCTTCTGTCTTTATCATGTGCTGCAGCATGTGCAAGAGTGTGCAGTTTATGACCTCTCCCTCCTCTGACTTCCTGTTCTATGTAATCAGGTTGTCCCAGGCCCTCCTTAACTGCCCCTGCTAAATCAGAGGGGGTGGGACCGATGTATATGCTTGCAGTAAATGAAAATAAAAATGTACTAGCATATTTCAAGATTTCTTTCACCAATTAAGTTAAAAGAAAATCATAGTTCAACAATCGTATATTTGTTATCTGTTAGGGTCCTTTAGAATTTGTCTGACTGTCTGAACTCTAATTTTGTTCTGTTAATTTCTATCTGACTTCATTATCGAGTCCAAAACGAAAGTGGTTTGTAGATGTTTTCATGTTTAATAGGAACACAGCAAAACAAGGACATGAGTTATTGTGTTTATTTCAACTTTGGCTGTACCGTCTGTTCTGTTCTTCCTAGCATAACAAGTAGTCTACTATCATGAAAAGGGTCTAGAGATTCCACAGCATGACTGTTGCCTTCACTTGTCCGCTCTCCCTTGGCACATCACTGACCCCAATACTGCAAAGATACCTTGTCATTGACTGAAAGGCTTCACGATTTTCAACTAATACCAGTGTTTCCTCTACCACAAAGAAACAATAGCTTCTGCCTTTATACTGCATTTGTATCGTCTCTGCATTCCAGCGCAGAGACGATACAGGCAGTGTCAGCAATTTAACACTTAAATGCTGTAAATGCGGTCACTTCACCAAATATGAAACAACAAGACCTGCACATTGTGTGATGTTAACATCGACAATGAACGTTTCCACATACAATATTCACAAAACAACGGCTGTAAGAGCCATGTTGGATTGAGGCCATCAAAAAATGTGCCAAAAAATCTTTATTTTCCATTAGAAACAAATTTGACAAGATTTGTAATTTCTTTTCCTTGTAACAGAAAACACATTTTTCAGGAATTAGAGGATGTCTGACAACACTGGGTTAAATAATCAATACACATTTCCCCTCCATTAGCTATGTAACTGAGCTCTGTGAGAACACAAACACATTTGGTTGCTTGTAACCCCCCAGCAGTGTTTATGTAAAAAAAAAATCTCTCTGGCTCTCAGGTGCAGAAGCAGTCAAATGTAGGGATAAGTTTAAAAAAGCAACAGATTTTCTGATTCTCCCGATTCTCAGGTGGATGATTCTGATATCAATTCTTGGACATCATTTTGTGATGCAGCTGTCATGTGCAGCAGATACTGTATGTGTGACATGGTGTGTGTTGGTCAAACAGGCTACGATGGCGAGCCTGTTTGACCAACATAGAGTGGCCCCAATGTGTTTAGACTCAAAACAAAAGTAGATGAAGCATGCAAGTGATAGAGCAAAATGCATTCACAGAAAAAACAGTAACAGTTCACTGCTATTTTAAAAAGAGGAATTTATGTATGCTCAGGGAAAACAAAAACTAAGGCTACGTTTACATGCACGCATATAATGCCATTAATTTCTAATGTGATTAAGACCATAAACAAACACTGCTGATCATGTTGATGCCATTATGTTCATATAACAGTAAATATGTGATGTACTTTGATTGTAATAAACGTGTTTCACATTTGTTGAAAAGTGTTCAGCTCTCTCTATGGAGGTATAGACGAATTGTACTAGGTATCATCCACACTGCTTGTAGGATATATTTCAAGTGATGAAATCCCAATGTTCCTCTAAGGGCAGACGGAAAGTTATGTACTTTCCATCTGTGCTGTGCAGTGACGCACACATATATGTGTCTATTGCCATTTCTCAATGAAGGGAGTCACCTCCACCTGCATGTAAATCACTCATGGAGTTCAGGGGTGTTTACCAGAGATGACACGGTTGAGCATTTTCTGTCGGATAATAAATAGCAATTTTTTTGTTTGGTGCAAAATTGCAATGTAAAAAAGTGAAATTTCGCACTGCAATCAATGTGCATGCCTTTCATGCAGCAAAACTGACAAAGGCATGTGAACTGAAAAGAGAAGGAAAGATAGGACCACCCAGCCAAATGGGCTGAAGTAACAGTAAGATCAGTTTGTATATACTTTTGTTTGTCCTGTTGCGTGTCCATCTCAGAAACGCCCACAAGAAAACTTTAAATACCCGAGTGGTTCTAAACTTATCAATAATTGTCCTTGTACAAAGCACAGTGCTGTTCCCACGTGATAGTTGACCTCTACATTTTTCTATTCTCTAAGAGAAAACAAGAATAAATCTTTGTTAGACTGTAACATCACAAATTTGCTTTGTGTGTAAGTGCCCCATCTTCCCACACAGGTTAGGAATACAAGTACAAGTACAATCTCAAGTCTCAATTCTTCCAGAAGAACCAAGCCTCAGCAACTACTAATCCTCATACACTCAATCTATCAGACTGCATGTTGATATAAATTATCAGAAGATAATTTCATGATGGATACAAACAAACTGCGTTTTGTTAGTCATACATATACTGTATATATAGAAATATATTTATATATAGTTTCTGTCTTGTATATAAATTGTAATTCATCTTGTTCAGATATTTTAACTGAAACAATGTGAACTATATCTAACCTAGTGCAGTTTGTTATACTTTCAGTGTCTGACGATGTGCTCTACTAATCAACCCTGCCTGGTCAAACTGTCCACAAGGCCATGGGTAGCTCGACATCAACATTCAGTGCCTATTTGCATGGGACTGGTATTTCTCATGTGATGTAGAATTTAATCCCCACATTTGTGTTTTGTTCGAAACATTTGCATAGGATAAGCGACCTATGTATTTTACTCAAACCTAGTGCCATGGTTGCCCAGATATGATATCAGGACACTGCAAAACAATTAATTACAAAATAATGTCAGCTGCTGACTCATTAAGAAAAAAACGAGGGAAAATGAGAGAGAGAGAGATCACTGTTTGAGCGAGCTAGAGAGTGAATGTAGCAAGAAAGGTGAATGAGAGGAATAAACATTTATTTTCTGATTGTTTCACAGAAGCAAAAATAAACACACACCCCCTCCACTGCTCCCACACAGTTCTTCTGATGGATTTGAGCTTGCTCTGTCTGTGAATGAGTCTCCATGCTGTGTAGCTAGACAACCCTCCCGAGTTTGAACCCAAATTGCTGTCAAAACATTCATTTATAATTTCAACTGTGGCCTCAATAGTTCATGACCGGGAAAGAGGCAGAAAGAGGCGGAAAAAGAGGACCATGCAAAAAAACAAAAACAAGGAATACCTCAAATGACCTCCATGTTTGGCGAAATATGGTGGGTAATTTGTAGTGGAATTTCTACTTAACAAATTACAGACTTGGCAGATTCCCACAGGAAAGATCATAGACGACCTTCACAATTATTACAAATTATAAGAGGCCCCTGGGTAATACTAGTCCTGTGCGAATATAATATTAAGTGATATTAAAAAAGAGTCGCCTCGGTGGAAAAGAAAGAAAAACCAGAAGACAAATCACTTCCAACACAGATATACTGACAAGCAGTTCACACTAATTTAATGATTTATCATCTCATATTTTCAGATCAGTCATTTATACTTGAGAATTTTACACCACAATATCTAGGCTCTATCACAATTGTGTGTGGGTCTGGGCGACAATTCAATATGATAATTTATCGTCTTTCAATTGTATTATATCATGATCAAATCAAGATATCAGGAAGATTTCCAAGCAGTTTCTGCAACTGAGCCTGGATTAATTTCCAATAAATCTGAATCACTGAATACTAAGAGCCTACAAACACACTCACCATTGCAACTACAGCTTAATCATCCATCATAAAGAGCTCCTATGATCAAAACAAGTCTATTCCTCCTTCATCAACCGCACAATCTCTGGTTCCCTCCCTCAATTTACCATTCCACATTACCTTTATTTCATGTGCAGCTGTGAAATTCTCACCCTTGCAGGCGCCATCTGACCCTGGCCCTAACAATCTACAGTAACTGTCCAAAGAATACAGACCTTAGTAGTCATACTGGTATTTTTGCCAACAGTGCACACAAAGACCAACATTCTCATAAAAGACGATCGTGTGTTCTTAACTTTGAGGTTAACACAAAAGGACATAACACAGAAACCCTTGAAAATTCACGTAAAACACACTTTGGAATAATAATGGAGTAATAGTAAGCTACACACGAAAAGTGTTATTTTTAGAAGCAGTTAGAAGTAGTTCTTACCCAAGATCTCAAGTTTTAAATATCTAAAGATGTTGTTTTAGAGTATAATTTTCAAATAAAGAACTCTGTGAGCCCAGTAACTGGTCTATACGGGTCCACACCACTGTACTGTTCATCTGCAGGCTTCACTAGGCAACTGTGTAGCTGTCTATCTGCTCTTGTTACTGCACTGACCGTTTCTTACAGGGCGGGGACAGGAACTCACAGTCAAGTAATCATTGCATATTATTCATTAGAGTGTCCACAGACAGAGAGAGGGAGGGAAAGAATATAAGAGAGGCAGAGAGAGGAGGTGGAAGGTTGGAGAAGGTGGAAAGGGATAGCAGACAGCAGGGAGCTTGAACAGTGAAGGACTAGCTTGGTTTCCGCAAAAAGTAGCGGGTTAATCATCTGCCACCTTCAAGAGCAATGAAACTCCAAAAAACTTACTCCTCCTCTATCTCCACAGCAAGCTACATTCTGACTTAAACTGCTCTCAGGGTAAAGTATTAACTGAGAGTGAGCAGGTTTAAACATTAACGCAG
>OMNV01009205.1:0-48892 GCA_900303265.1 Brotula barbata | reverse complement strand
GCAAAAACAGCAATGCAGCAGCACTCACGTCTGTCTGAACTATTGAAATAATGGTCCCTTTATTAGATATGCATCTACAATCCAATACATCACTCTTATTGCATTTCTGAAGCAGATGATTTGAGATGACTTGTGAACAATTGCATTGTATTAAAATCGTTTATTTGGTCCAGTTGAGTGACAAACACGACTAATCAAGGCCATGCCCCCTCTCCCATTCAAAAGCTGTTCAATTAACTTTTTTCCAACAGAGGTGATCATGGGTAAATGCTGGGTCATTGTCATTCATGGTTCTATGTTATACCGTGGTTGCCCACTGTTTGGGCACATGACTCCTTAAACCAAGCAGTGTCTGATGACCATTGTGTTAGGTGGAGCGTCATTAAGTTTAACCAAACATTCATTGTTTTTGCCATCTCTGGTGATTAAATTAAATTAAAGACCTAAAATAGAGGTTAAACTATTAAATTAAAAAGCACAGATGAGAGAAAACGCGCTCCCGGATTGCAAACCTCTCACGTAGACTTTGCGACTATTATGTTGTATGCTATGCAGCTGTAATGTAGGCATTTATACAATGTTATTTGGATTTGATCCCCGAGTACTGAAAATGTACTCTGATGCATTATGCATAATGCTACTGTACATAATGCATAATGCATTATGTACAGTACACACTGTGGACAGGTACAACCCAAACCTGCCCATTAAAAACATAATTGAAGAGTGGTTAAACCACAGATGTTGGACTTAATATACACGGATGAGTCTAATGTAAACTCGCTGTGCGATATTGATACTGTGAAAACCCATCGCGGCCTTCCTTTGGCATTAGTGGATCTCTGGCGCACTTATGGATTTGTCTACATTTAACATTCAAATTTGAAAACATGGCTGCGCAGACGTCACCAAGCCAGTATTTTCTTTAGGAGTCAGAGCCTCTACAGTCAGGCCTTATCCTGAAATGGTTCGTCTACACTGTGGCAGGATGCTTGTCCTGAAGCTGAGGTTTGTGGCTGTCGCTAAATACTGGCAGATGTTTGGTTGCTTCCCCGCTTGTCGTCACGTCAATGTTTGTAAGTGTCTGGCCTGGGAAGCAAAGAGGAAGAAACGACTCCTCCCTTGCCTGTCCCGTCTATTTCAGGCCGTCATTTTCCCACCCACACAGAGGCAAATACAATTTTAACTCCCAACTCTCTTTTAGTTTATACCCACTAAGTCTCACTGTAGACTTATTTAATTTGTCCACCTGTCTTCCACCCCACAACACCCTCCACCCCTAACCCCGCACCCTGTACCACACAAAACTCCTCTCATACCTTCACCTTTCCCCTCTGTGCCCTTTGTCCTTTTCACGCTCATCTGCAAAATCACAGACATAGTTGCTACTGGAAAACGAACTCACCATTCCTGTGTCTCTCTTGTCTCATTTTATCTCTCATTGTGCTCACTGCTCAAAGAGGCTAAATGTAGCTTTTTACCAAGCACAGGACGCGCCCAGCTTTCAGCCTCGTGTTTGCCATTGGTTTCAGCCCATAAACTTTTGTCTTGTCTTATTTAAACAAAAAAACCCAGTATGCCCTTGATTGTTGAAAGTCAAGAGTTAATCACAAAGACAACACAGCCTGTAGTCACAGGCCTTCTTGTTTCTGAATGGTACATTTAGAAGTTTGTTCATCCTGGCAAGAGTCCAACCAGTCACCCTGCAGCAATAGCAACTTAGAAATACCTCCAAATTATTTAATCAGAACATGATAATAGCTTTTGTCGAAGGTTCATCCTAAGTTTTGTTGGTTCTAATCCGTGTTCTCTTATAGTGCTGTTATTTTCACCTAACACATTTCATTTAACCTGTCATAAAGAAGAATGCATGCTGTAAGCTATTCAACATTTTCATTCCTCTACATATGTAGAGACGTTGGAGAGCATAAGAGTACCCTCTGGCACTGTTAATGAAATGTGATTACTCGTCCAAAGTTGCAAGCGTTAGCACTTCACTTTCCTCTCTGTTTTTGTCTTTCAGTGACTTTCTAATTCTCCCCGGCTTCATCGATTTTACCTCAGACGAAGTGGTGAGTGCTCACACAGTATATATGAGAATACACACGAGCAAGCAATCCTAAATGAGCCTGTTGAAGAATGCGGCTCTTTTGTCACATTCCTCCACACCTCATGAGGATAAATAAGAGCAGGCGCAGACCATCCTCAACAGAGCCACATTATAGTGGAGTCACTTTTTAAAAACAAACACGCTCCACTTTTGACCTCAACCACTTCCTCTCTTTTTTTTAATAGATATATAACTGCAGCGTTACAAAAATAGTGTTGTCTAAGCCCTTTAAAACCATCTGCATCATTTCCCCTCCCGCTGCCCCTTTTGGCCCATGTGGTCACCCACTGGCTGCTCCTTCACCCTTGTGTTTACGTTTGTGTCTACTTTAGAGGATGAGGGGGGAGTGAACTTGAGGCTTAGAAGAAATTCCACTCCTCTGTTGCGTCCAAATTTGGGTTTTAATTCAATTGCTGTCTCTAATCTCCCCTTTTTTCTGTCAGTTAAACAGAGCTCTAGTTGATCCCACAAAGTTTTGGCTCACCTTATTTCTACAATGACCCTATTCAGGCTTGCATAACACTCGTGCTTCCTTTGCCAGTCACAACTAAATACAGTAGGTCATGATCATGATGAAAATTCTAAGATATTATCTAAGAAGATATCTGTATCGAATGCAACGTGTTGCGTGTTAGAAATATGCTTAGACTGTTGTGGGAAATTCTTTGGGGTTTTGACTTTCTCCACATGCTTACCTAACCCCTGGGAGAATTTAGCAGGGTAGTGCCACTGTGATCTCTAAATGGAGAAGTGGTGTTAGGTGATTTCTCTTGCCATCCCGATAAACTCTTGAGAAAAGCAGCAGGCCTCGTCTGTAGCTTACGTCTGTCACAGATAAGGAGCCAAAGCATAGGCGCCACGTGCTACATTCCCATGTGCAAAAATGTCATTATTTTCACACTCCTGCCTGAAGATAGCAAAAGACACTCTGCCACTCTGTTTTGGGAATTGGTGGGAAGTGGCTGTAGCTCTTGATGAACTGTAGGAGTTTCATTAAGTCATAACAACACATTCCATTTCAGTTCAAAATTGCAGAAATGTTATGAAATATTTATATATGGATATACTTAAACTTTAAAGAGATTATGAAAGTGCTGCTCACATGGAACACCAGTTTTGTACACCAAATTTGCCCTTTTCATTTTGGCCTTTTGAGACTTTGCAACAGATTGAGGCATAAGCCTGTGCAGACGCTGACGTAGTGTATTCTTAGTTTAGTCTGCCCCCTGGTGGATCATATGGAAAATATCAGACACAAACTTCACATTTAGGGGAGTACTATGTCTGATCTCCCTTTCCTTTGGTCTCGCAGGATTTGACATCAGCACTGACCAGGAAGATCACATTGAAGACTCCTCTCATCTCTTCCCCCATGGACACCGTCACAGAGTCGGCCATGGCAATTGCTATGGCGGTAAGACACTTACTTTTCCAAGCTGCTGGAATATAACCCTAAAACCTTTGCATATGTCATCTTTACTCGTATTTGTTTTTGGAAGCTAATGGGGGGCATCGGCATCATTCATCACAACTGCACACCTGAATTCCAAGCCAATGAAGTCCGCAAGGTTAAGGTACGGCAAGGCTCTTATCTCTGCGCACAGCACAACCGAGTATCATTGCATCAAATTCATTCATTCTTTTTTTTTTCTTCACCTTCATTTTCAGAGGTTTGAGCAGGGTTTTATCACAGATCCACTCGTGATGAGCCCACGCCATACTGTTGGTGATGTGTTTGAGGCCAAGGTTCGACACGGTTTCTCTGGCATTCCTGTCACTGAGACGGGCAAGATGGGCAGCAAGCTCGTGGGCATCGTCACCTCCAGAGATATCGACTTCCTTTCTGAAAAAGACCATGACAAATCTTTGGAGGAGGTGTGACTTTCAGAAACACATCTGTTAGTTTAGTAGCCGTATCATGTATATATTTTTTGCTAATTGTGCTGATGATATCCTAGGCTATGACCAAGAGGGAGGAGTTAGTAGTGGCTCCATCTGGTGTTACACTGAAAGAGGCTAATGATATTCTGCAGCGTAGCAAGAAAGGTAGGAAAAGAATTACAGATTCTCTGCATGTAAATATCAGCTACTTAACATTATATATAATGTACATGTCAGTTTAATGCTAAACAACACTCTCACTTTTTTTTTCCTGTGTTACCAGGCAAGCTCCCCATAGTCAATGATAACGATGAGCTGGTGGCCATTATTGCAAGGACAGATTTGAAGAAGAACAGGGACTACCCACTGGCATCCAAAGACTCGCGCAAACAGCTGCTGTGTGGGGCCGCCATCGGCACCAGGGAGGATGACAAATACAGACTGGACCTGCTGGTGCAGGCTGGAGTTGATGTTGTCGTGCTGGTGGGCGTCTACCGTGGCACTTTTTATTTAAGATGTTAAACTTTCTCGCACCTAAAGCATGAATGATGGATGTCTGTCTTTATATGTTGATGCACTGATATTGCTTGTTTTTGTATTTCTAGGATTCGTCACAAGGCAACTCTGTGTTTCAAATCAATATGATAAATTATATTAAACAGAAGTACCCAGAGTTGCAAGTGGTTGGGGGAAATGGTAAGTTTACCAGTCACACAACAAAACAAAACATTGAAGTAAATGTAAAGAATTGGTCAAAGGGATTAAATTTGTACAGACGGAAGCATTCTGTGTATTTTACCAGCTATCTTAGAATTCAACGATTTGTATACATTTCCAAAGCATTTTTATTGTTTTCCTTACCCTACAGTGGTTACAGCAGCCCAGACCAAGAATCTGATCGATGCTGGTGTAGATGCTCTGAGAGTGGGGATGGGCTGTGGTTCCATCTGCATCACGCAGGAAGGTAATCACTTATGTGATGCAGTGCACAGGCCTGATGACTGATTATTACTGTAGAGCTATGCTGATCTGATTGTGCAAATGAGGATCCTTCTGTTTCACTATATGTCACACAGTAACAAATATCTTGAGACCGCTCCTTGTTGTCATGGTGATCTGCAAAGGCCCTGTTCTGGGTTGCCATGGGGACAGGCCTCATCCTCAGATTGGGTCACGCGCATCAAGAAGAGAAGCATTGCAGAATAGACACAAACCCCATTAATGCATGCAGGGTGTTGTACCGGAGTTAAAGACAATGAGTTGCAGCTGTCCATTTTGGCCGATGATTGAATTTTTTCCCTGGACACATTGAATGGTTTATCTCATCGTTTTCTGCATGTATCTTTGTAGTCATGGCTTGCGGACGACCACAGGGGACCTCAGTTTACAAGGTAGCAGAATACGCCAGACGTTTTGGTGTGCCAGTCATTGCTGATGGCGGCATTCAGACCGTGGGCCATGTGGTGAAGGCACTTTCTCTCGGGGCATCAACTGGTGAGATTTGAAGGACTGTGGAACACGGTGCACTGTTTATTTCAAGAAATATTCAAATCCGAGCATTGATGAGGCTCTACTGGGTTAACATCTGTCCCTCTCCTACCCAGTTATGATGGGCTCGTTGCTAGCAGCAACCACGGAGGCTCCAGGAGAGTACTTCTTCTCAGACGGTGTACGACTGAAAAAGTACCGTGGTATGGGCTCCCTGGATGCCATGGAGAAGAACACCAGCAGCCAGAAACGCTATTTTAGGTTTGTGGATGGTCATAAGTTAATGGTAGAAGTTTTCAAACTCATGATTGTTGGCATGGTTTTATGTTTTGCTCCTACTATTGTTGGGTGTCATTTATGGCTTTGATATGTTTACACAGCGAGGGTGACAAAGTGAAGGTGGCACAGGGTGTGTCTGGTTCAGTCCAGGACAAGGGGTCCATTCATAAGTTTGCACCTTACCTAATAGCTGGCATACAACATGGCTGCCAGGACATTGGGGCCAAGAGTCTTTCTGTACTCCGGTAAGTAATTAGTTTTCTGGTTTGTGCTGTGTATAAGTGTTTCTCTGTCATATTTTAACGTGTTGGCGTCTTTCTCAGTTCCATGATGTACTCTGGAGAGCTGAAGTTTGAGAAGAGAACCATGTCTGCACAGGTGGAGGGAGGAATTCATGGTCTCCACTCGTGAGTGTATAAATTTCACACACACATTCTGACGAGACATAACATAAGTTTAGATGATAAAGATTTCATGACAAAACGTTTTATTTTGTGGTGAGATTTTCCTTTCTCACCACAGTTACGAGAAGCGGCTTTACTGAACACCAGGGAGACAGAGTGCAGATCAGTGGCACACCAGAAGTATCCACTCCAACAGTGACCAAACGTAACCGCCACTTCTGCTAAAATCACACCACCCACTGCGCCCTCTTTGCTCTCCCCTGCTTGATTCCCATCATTGCTCTCTGATCCCAGCCAGCTGTACAGGTTTGGGGAGGGAGGAGGCATGATAGTGAAATTAGAATCTGCAAAGTGACACTCGACTCTGAAAACTGTGGGTTTTGCACTCAAGCAGTGGCTCATCAGGGTTTTTGGAATGACACACCCCTGACTCCAGAGTACGCACCCAATCCCAGCTTGTGTGTATGTTCGTGCTAGTGAGAATGAGTGTGTGTGTGCGTGTATGTATGGTGCAGCTTAAAGGTTTGTATGGAGGACAAAGAGGGGAAGGTTTCACTTTTTTGTTTTGGTCCTCTCATTTGTGAAACTGAAACAGCCAAATGTATCCGTTACTTTTCGTCAGTCCTCACCACATATGTGCAGAAATCAAGAAGACAAATCTTGCTACGTTCAGTGTGGAAGTATATCGCAACCTTCATTTATAAATCATGGCATAGATGCTGAGCAGTGCCAGCTTATTGCATTTTGTTCATAAGACCTGACTCTTCCTGTACGAAACGTTATGACTTTGTGAAACCGTCTTTCCCACTGTGGCTGCTCATTCGCCTGTCCGAGACATGACCCAAATGACCCGTGTCCCATTCCACTGTGCGATGTTTTAAGTTAAGCACGGAATGGATCAAGAGCTAAGTCAGGTATGTTTAAAAGATAAACATTCAATCAAAGTTCAAGAGAATTTTTACCTGCCCATAATTTGATTACTTTTGGATCAATTTATAATAAAGCTGTATAGTCTTAGAATTTTGAAATGAGCATGAAGGATTTTTTGATATGCATGTTTTTTCAGTGAGCCACAAAATGGCTGTATTTATATTCTGCTTTATGGTAATTGCAAACGTACTGCCAAGTGTATTTACACTTCCTCTGTAATTCTTCTTTTGTATTGTAAACAATAATTAGAGGAACAACTGCTCTGTGTGTGGGACAGGTCTTCTGTCATACATTTTTTACCAGATATGCTGTATGCCTTGAAACATGGATAAGGATGAGATGCACACCCCCATGCCTCTTTTCTTCCATTGAGAAACTATTCATGTCTGTATTGTTCAGCTTATGTAGGAGTAGGCTTTTCTAACATTTTCATAATGGATGTTTAGTCTGGTGTTTTGGGTCTTTTTTAAAATAAAACACCCCAGATTGCAGGTGACGGTTATCTCCATTGTCCGCTCAAAGTTCTTATCGTTTACCTTTTTCGCAAAGACATGTACACGGAAATACAGTTTATGGACACACGCTCGGATATCGAGTTAGAAATGACTTGCTAGTTTTGAGCATACCACCTAAAAAGAGATGGGTTTTTTTTATTATCTTATTTATTGAGTACCCTGAGTCCAATAGTCTGTCTAAAAAGTATAATTGCAGTCACCATCAGAGCTGCAATAAAGCACGTTTTAGATGGACTAAGAAGACTCCGTATTCAATGAATCCAATGGGATTTATGAAGAAATTCTCTTCTGTTTATAATAAATCTTGTTTACAGTGAGAACAGAATGTGGTTACTTTTGCTGTTTGATCTTGTAAAGAAGAATAAATACATCAAACTGTCTGGACTATTTTTGAATATAAATTATAAAATAACACATTTGCATAAAACAGATCATACATTATATAAAACAAACTTTATTAAACAATTTGTTGAGCAAAGTTATGTTTAGTCTTAAATAAATTAGGGAGCAGGTCACAGTTGCTGTCTGATTCAACTGACAGAAGCATTGGAGATAAATATCAAGGAATGTAGTAAGCTACCTTAGGATGCATTCTACCAGTAGAGAGCACTGTTGCACCATTGCGGATAAAATAAGCGGCTACTTGGGATGAAGAGCTTATATTTTAAACATTTTAATCCCTTGACTTTACCATAAGATTTAATAGTATTCTACAGGATTTTAACATGTATGTCTTTATCAGTAGTCCTATTTAATAAGTGCTTAATTCAGTCACAGTACTATCTATTGGAATGCAATCAAAATATACAAATTCCTGTTCTCCATTGGTAAAATGTGACTGGATAAACCAGTATTAAACTTTACCAGCCTTTATCAAACATGAAAAAGTCGCTTACAAATCACCTTTTGGCTTTTGACATTCTTGGCACTTAAACCCTCATAGACATTCAATAACGACCACCTTGGAAATCTCAATAAACCTGCAAAAGGATTTGGCAGTATCGGTCTTTGTTGGTGTGCCCATGCACTAAAATCCCGCATAAAGGACACCAGTTTTAATAAGCCCTCTGTCCAGCCCTTCTTTGACCAGAGTGTCCTTTATAAATCAATTGTCTCACTGCAAACGCTCAAAGCATCGATCTGTCTGCAAACACTGATAAACTCCTCCTGCACGGATCGGTCTGCCTCAGATGACACGTCGAGTTCCAGACTCTCCTGTGAGGCCGAGCCCAGCGTATGATAGTGCCTCTGAAGGTCAGCAGGACCCTGCTGACCGGAGGATACCACGTGAGGCGAGCCTCCGTCTTGAAGAGGTTGCTGAGTGAGTCTTTCTGGACTTGGGCACAGGACCAGCGATGACCCTTCTAGAGAGGCTCGGTACAGGGAACAGGAGGAAGAACTGTCCCTCCAATGATCAGGAGATGAACAGCTGGACGAGGTGGACAGGGAGGGAGACGGTGGCGCACCAATAATAGTGTTTCCACAATTTTGGCCACAGGAGGGCTGGGTTTGAGAGGCCATCTCCACACAGGAAGAGGTCCGGTACAAACCAGGGTCAACTGAGAGAGGATCACAGAGGCTCCCATTTGCAAGAGTGCAGTGGTTATTTATTGAGAGGTCACTGCAGCGAATGGGCCTGGAGGGGCTGAAGAGACTCATTGGAAAGAGAGCCTCATTGAACAGGGCCTCGTCGATGCTGCGGCGCAGGTTGATGGGCGAGGGAGGCCGCAAGTCTGCAGTGGAATCGCTTGTAAAAGAGGATCCACCTGATATTGCTCCTCCACCAGCTTCAGGTTTTTTAGAACAGTGTAAGTCAAGGTCCAGGTCTCTATAGGCCAAGGCTCGGTTGCTGTGGTACAGCAGGTCCAGGCCGTTCAGACTGCTACCAAGCCTTTCATCCATCAGAGTGTAGAGGGGAAGGCTCTCCGTCTCTCCAAGGCCAACGGTGTCGACAATGGCCAGCTTCTCCTGCTGACTCAGGGTCCACTGATAACTTCCAGGCAGGATCGGGGACTTGGCTGCCAACAGTTCGGTCCAGCAACTTCCAGGAGCTGGGAGGTGATCGGAACAATAGACAGGCTGCGCAACCACCAAGGCTAAGGTGAGGCAAACCCCGAGCTCACACAGTCTGCAGCTAAACTGAAAAGCCCACCAGGGCCAAGGGTGGAAGACTTCCTCTCCACCTGCGACCCCCATTGCATTGAGCATTGCATACAGCTGCAGTCCGGCACATGCTAAAGAGAACAATGCCGATAGACAAACGGTCCCAGCAGCCCGGTCCCAGTCCCGGCTTTCAGCAAAGGGGCAGCGGTTGTAGCGCTCAGCAGGTGTTGGGGACGTGTTGTTCAGGTGGTAGATGTGTTTCGAGTCTGCCCGCACGTAGATGTAAAATACAAAATAGGCAGCAGACAAAAACGTTGCCAGTGCGACAAATGCTCCACGGGAGATGAGGGACAGAAAGAGGCAGATGGGAGGCCTTTGTTGGTAGAATTTAAACAATGTCACAGGGCCAAAAGCAGCGGCAAAGTGCAGGACGACCAGGCAGGCCAGAAAACAGGGCCTTTGGAAGGCCGAGTAGGACAGCTGCATCCTGGAGCGCATGGACAGGAGAAGGAAAACTAGACCGAAAGCTGCGGTCAGGCAGGGAAACGGAGCTTCGTAGAGCAACAGTGAAGCCTCTGTGGAGGACAGGCGGTCCAGGTGCCCGTAAGCATCGTACAGGAGAGAAAAAGACCGCGTGCAACCAGCAGCTAGGAGAAACAGACTCACCAGAGCAAAGTAGCCACATCCAGACGGACATCGGAGGGGCAAGCAGAGGAGGTTGAGTGCTGATGCCAGCGTCAACATAGCAAAGACGCAACCGGCACCGTAAACATGGGCCTCCCAGGCGAGACCCCAAGCGGCCATGGCACTGTTCCAGTCAGTGTACAAAGGCACCAGCATGGGCGGAGCCGGGATCAGGAAGGGGTCGCCGGATTGGTTGGTGGCAGTTATGTTTTGCATGGGTTTGACATTTGATGAGGTTGCGGAGTCCCAGGTGTCGGAGAGGTTGCAGATCCCGGACCGTTCTTTATTGCAGTCTGGAAGGAAGGTGATGTCACTGAGCAGCCAGTCGTCAGTGTACAGAGGGGTGTGTTTCGAATCTGGAGGTATGCCTGCAAAGAAAATGTACAGGTTAAGTTTTAGCTGCATCCAATTTGTGTTATACGGGACAAATTAGTGGACGATTTACAAAATAAACAGGAGAAGTCTAGGACATGATTTAAAAAACATTTTCTAAAAACATTATGAACCTTTGTGTGTACTTAAAGTCAGCATCATGCACACCATGGATACACACCAGCGTTTACTCAACTTTAGACACATCAAAGCCAGAAAAGTCACTGGCCAAGGACGAGGATGGTGAAGGAACACTTTCCATTTAATGTGCTACTCTTGTACAAAAGCCAAAAGCTTGTAAGAAGGTGGACCAAAAGAGCAGGCAGTGTGTGTGTGTGTGTGTGTGTGTGTGTGCGTGTGTGAGAGAGAGAGAGAGAGAGACTGGCCCACTCAGAACCACAAAGCTAGTTTTCCTTGGATTACGTAAGCCATCTGGAGTTTCCTCTGCTAGTGCGGCTAATTATGATTGCGTTGGACATCTTTTAGCGCTGTGAAGGAAATGGCTGATTCAAAGCGGTTTGGCCTGGCCAAGTTAAGACGTAACCACGTAAATAAATATGTGTTTGCCTGAAACGCCTGCAAAGCCCATCTTTGCTGCATGTTTAAAAGCGTTGAATTACCGCCGTATGTAGGACTGGAGCGGGGCACGAGTCACTTCACGTAGCCTAATGCCTCACAGATGGGCAAAAAGACAAACATTTTCAGCCTCAGAGGCTCCACATCAATGGGCTTTCCATCACGGAGCTTGTTCTTTTCCATGAAACCTAACCAGGACAGTGTGTATAGTATCTTTCCATAAAAGAAAACACATTCAGACCTTCAGTCTAATAAAGGCCGATTCAAAAGCTTGCCCGTCTCTGCTGTTGGAAACACAGATATCCAGATGCAACATCAGAGGAGCAGTTTGTAATTGCTTTGTTTTTCACACGCGCAGGCTCATCAGTCATTTCGCTTCAGGCCTATCAGAGACAATCAGTCCAGCATAAAGGGCCAAATGGACCACATGGACAAGGACAAATGAACACAGAGACCTGATGTAACCGGTTCATTTATGTACATTCTACGTTCGCAGAATCAGCTTGTTTTGTATTTTACATTCATGTAATACCGTGTGTGTGTGTGTGTGTGTGTGTTATGAACTTCCTGTTCCTCCTCACTTCTTCCCTTTTTGCTGTTTTCTCCCATCGTTATTTTTGTGATTTTTCCCTCTTTCCCTCAACTTTTTTCTCTAACCAGTCAAAGTGCATAATTCTGAAATCTGAAGTATTAAAATATGTGTCCTCACCTTGACATAACCGAATTTGGCAGTTTGTCCGAAAAGTATTCATTTTTGCCTGTCAGCCACGTTTAATTTGTATTTGCGCAACATTCTTGCAGGAGTTTGTGACCAACGTGGAGGCTGTAAATTTTATTCATCTTTAGCTCTGTTGTCAGAAATAAAGAATGTTCAATCCCTTTCTTTCCAACACGACACAACACAGACGTAAAGAATCCACCGGCCACTCTGACAGCGCCGTGAATCACACCGCAGGCAGGTGTGTTGAAGTAAATAACTGAGCCTGCAGCTATATTTGGTGCTAATGTTGCTGTGATATAACACTGCGAGATGTTAAAAATTTAAGATTTCAGGTGCACGTTGTGTGTCCAAAAGTGCCTTAAAGCAACCGAGCACTGCAGTAACTCCGATCCACCGCCGTAAGAATAACGGTTTTTAAATACGCCTCGCAAGGCCTGGGGAATCCATTATGTTGGGCGGCAGTTGGAGGACTCAAATGTGCAGACATCGGTACCACAAACCCCCTAAATCTTTTTGTATACATTAAAGTCGTCTAATTGCTTTCCTGTGTGGCGTAAAAGAAGAATGTGTGTGGTTGAGTGTTGTTTTATGTCAGTGACAGACCTTCTCCTCTGTCTTTTAATGCATTTTATAGGTTGTATTCTTGCTGTGTCCCATCCCTCCCTCTGCTGGTCCCCCTTTGTTTATGATTTCCTTTAAACACCCACTTGCAAAAAAGTGGGAACTCCCATAGGTGGGTTTGTTATTTTTAAAGAGGGGCAGTTTTCTGTTTCTGTTGCTGCTATTTTCATTCTGTCTCTCTGCTCCTCCTGCTGCTTCCATTTTCTTCTGTTCTACCCTGCTGCTGCTGTTGTCTTTTTCCATTTGTTTAGATCGCTCTCACCAAAAGTATTGCTGTCATCATATTCTCAGTGTGTACGCTTGTAGCTCTGGAGGAGTCTGTGATGCAGGCTGGTGTGTGTGTTGCTGAGTGTGTTGCTGTGATGATGTCAGGCCTGTGGCTCTCTCCTCTGGATAAAAATGAAGACTTTCTCTCAGTGGGCTTGTTTGTTGGTTGGTATTGGTGTAATTTTTACATGCTAGACTTTGTTTTGCTTCCTTGTTTTTACCACAATCTCTCTCATTCGATGGCAGACCCCAGAGTTGAATCGCAGTTTCAGCTGTGATGAAAATATCACAGACTAGAAAATATGAACCCCACTGTCAGCGGTGCTTCTCTCAGCACGACACAGCAATTTCATTTCAGATGACAGCTCAAGTTTTCTTGAGAGGCTTAATCATGTCTCCAACATGGATGAAATATAGCTTGATGAGTCTTAAGATTTTTTTTTTTTTCCCACAGAGATGAAGTGTTTTTTAATGAAGCTCCGCTTAATTTTAATAGCCAGAAATGCAATGCTGTCACGACGGCTCCCTCGTGCATCACTGTAATTGCTTTCCTCAGCATTGTATACTGTTAGGTTTCATAGCATACATGGCGGGGAGGAGGAGCAGATGTGTGAGCGTCACACAAGGTGAAAAGGTACTGATAAAACACACGCTGCAAAGGAATTACTGATAACCAATGACATTTTGTGGTTTGTCAGATTGTTTTGAGTCCCGTTGGAAACAGTTGATCAATTATTTCAGTTAACCCCTGTAAAGTTATCTCCGTAGAGATGCGGCGTATACATTTGCCTACATCGTACTTATGCCTGTTTTGTTGCTTGGAGACCCCTTGTGTCAGTATTCAATTATTTTGCCCTTTTATTTATATTAATTGCGTATTTATTTATTTACACCAGACCTATGTGAAGAAGGGATTACATGGGATGGGAATTTGGGTTATGGATTCTTTTGGTACAGACTAGGATTATTTGTCTGGGATTTCTGTTGAAAATAATTTGGATGCAACTCATTCGTTCTGTTCTGTATAATGTTGTTTGTTGATTGCTCCTAATGTGGAATAATAATGTTGTCAGTTGTTAGGTCCTCTCAGGTTAAGTTGCAGGCCCTGTAAGTGATGAATAAACATGCATGTCAGTGCCACTGTGGCTCTGTCGCATGCACGATGATGTCATCTTAGCGTATCAGACAGTAGCTCTGTGGGATATGTGGGTGGAGTGCAAAGCAAACAGACTGCTGTAGATATTTTTGTAGGTGGGGGCTGCTGATAAAGCAGGTGGGGTCGTGCTATGTTGTGACAGTCACGTCTCTGCTTTTCAGGGTCAGGCAGCGTGGAAAACGTGACCGGTAACTAAAGCGCTGCTACGCGTTGCTGCCTCGCTCCCACAGATAAATGTCACCTCTGAGAACCCAACAAGCCAAACAGCCTGAACAGGATTTGGTACAGTATGTGGTGATACAGTAGACGGCCGGATCAGACCGTTACATTCCACTGCATGCTGCTCGGTCATCTGACACATTCCTGTGGGACCAAGGCCTCCCATATAAATAGATGAACGTTATTATAACATGTAAAAATCCTCCACGTTGGAGAGATAATGAAGTTTGTGCTCAGTGAGATTCCTTCAAATTCCATTTCCCTCACAATGCCTGAGGCGAGTTAGTTTTTTGATGTATCGTATGACATCATCATGACACTTCCACTACGACGACTCAGTTGTGTGAATGGGATGGATAGCATACTTTCACAAATGAAAAATGAAGTCTAATCTGCCGAAAATGAGCAAACCCACATTCTCTGATTTGCTTCACAGATCATTACTCGGAACATCATTGATGTCTTACTGCAGACATCATTACAGCTACGGAACTATATCGATTTCTTCATTTGTTTTGGCCAATACAATACTTCTAAATCTACCTCAGCTCTGTAAAATAGCCCAGGCAACAAGGGTGTGTGAGTATCTTGATGTCAGATTACACACGCCCATCAACAGACAGACATCTTTAAGTAGGGATTCCGCTTTAAGAAACGAATGGATCCATGTAGTTTCCATCTCATTGCCTCAATTTGAATTTCGCTCACCCAATATAAAACACATTTTCGTGGGCGTGTTGGAAAATGTACACTCATCTATGTAATGTACCGTCAGGGAAACTTCATTGATTCCAAATGGTACATCCAACATTTCCCACACTGTCCGTTTCTATAGACTACTAACATTCTTTCACTTACTCACTCATCCACTCACTGGCTGTGACACACCAAAACTAAACACAGCCTCGTGGCACATTTGACATGTCTATTTTGGAAAATCACTTGACAACATTTGCTATTCTGGGTACCCAATGTAGGTTACAGCTACTCCTGTGGACTGGACTGGAAATTAATCTTTTAATCATCATAATTTACCAGAAATCAATTACATAATGACAGGTAATACATTCATAAGGCTGTGCATATTGATTTATTGCTGGAATCTATTTTAATTTCATATTAATTATTTCTGATCTCTACATCTTTGTGACGTAGTCGGGTTCTTTATTCTGGTATAATTCACAGAGTCATATATTGACCTTGTTGGCATTCCTGTCCTGATCCTGGAATAGTTTTTATATAATCATGTAAATGAATATGTATTTATTGAAGGTGCTGCGACTCCTCACTCCCCTTATTTTTATGTTATTGGCCTGCACATTATCAATTTCATGGTGTGACTTTGGAATGACAAGGATTCACCAGATGTCATTGATTTTTTATCTGAGAAAAAGGTTATCTGGTGGGCAGTATTCTCTGTCTTTTGTTCTCAGAAGTTCTCCAGAAGCCTGGCTTCAGTGAACTGTTTACTGTGGTCCCTTTGGAGGCAATTAATAGCTTCAGGCGAGGGATGCAGGAAAATGGTTTCTCCTAGCCTCTGACAGATTTACAGGTATCCAAACAGCTATGGGCCGGCTTATAAAGAAACAGCATGCAGTGCTTCGACTGTCCTATTATTGCAATCAGTGTGCTGGTACAAACACGAGGTTTAACTGGACAACTTTGATGCACGTGATAATGCTGAGCTGCTGTGTGTTTTCATGTTCGCTCACCTGTATTCTGTAACTGTTGGGATGTTGTTAATAGCCCAGTGGATGTGGTGATGGAAATCCCTGCCAGTGTCGCGTTACCCTCCTCGTCTGTCATTAAAGGGACCACATCTTTCTTTGGCTCATCTTTCTCATCCTCTTTGCCGGGCGTCCCTGAGAAGACACAGTTATGCAATTAAACCTCTGAGCCAAATCAGAGATGTCAGGTACACAACATAATGTACACATCTGTTGCTTTAAGTAGGGTGAGAATGCAACATACATATTCTCCCCTTTCCAGGTATGTAACAACTGCAGCAAAACGTAATGTCTCTTAACCCAGTTCCCAGTTCACATGGATCGGCCCATCATATATATTGTATCCATTCATCCATTGAACAGTAGTGTAGGCCTCTGTAGCCTAATTACAGTGACATCTTCATTAGTGTGTATATATGTGTTTGTGGATGTGTGCGTGTGTGTGTGTGTCCTGGTTGATTGTGAACACAGGCGCAGAGTACGAGTTCTGGGGACAGATAAAATTTAAGAGTCTCCCAACAAGAATAAACCTGACAAGCTGACTTGATGTATCTATCTTAACATGTCTATAATTAAGTCATCAGAGTGTATTTTATGACTTTAGAAGTGTGTGTAATAATATACTGCATATATATATATATATATATACAGTATAAATACAGTATATACATATATATGTTTAAGCAAAATAAAAAATTTAAAATAAAAATACAATAGTACACGCATATACAGGCCTAGGAATATGTGTGTAGGAAAAAAACACTGGTAATTGAATTGTTAATTGAGTGCACCACACAGAAAAGTACCAATAAATCTCAGAAAAGTTGTGATTCAAGAAAATCTTTAATCCGTTTAGTTCCATATAGCACTTTTCATTCTACTTATTGCAGAAGGAATCAGTTTATATAGACGTAGAGATGATGCTCATATATTTGGGATCTTTCTAAATATTGGACATATTACTAAAATTCACAATCAAAGTTTATGAATATTGCCCCATTGAGATTGAAGTTTAACACCATATTTAGTGAAAATAAGAAGCGATGAAAATAAAACATGCCATATTTACTTAATTGTTCGTTCTGTCATAAAACGTTATCATTTTGACTTCCGGTTGTTTTGATTCGTAGTAGGTGAGTTTCACACGGCCCCGCCCCTTCCCGTCTAGTTAACTCACAAACTAAGAAAACTGTTTTACCTCCAATGTTGCCTTCAGTAAATACATCGATTTAAGCAACACAATGAACAACAACAAGAACAGCGTATATTTGGTTTGACAAACGTGCGTAATTAACGTCGATTTTCAACATTCAGGCGTTGACACAAGAACTGACGCAGCTTTTTCTGGATACTGATGGAGGTAAAAGCATAAAAATGGCGTCCGTGAATCAGCGGACGTGTAAAAGACGTTTCACTCAGGTAAGAACATCACTGACGGGACTGTTTTTAATGTGTTGTTTTAACCCCTTAAACACTTTTCACATCAGTGAATAACCCAATAACTTAGTATACCAAGTGAGAAATAGTAAGTAAGTAAGTAATATACCTCAGAATTGCTACATTTTTTTATTAATTGATTTTATTACTTTTTAACCTGTTCTTAATAAGAAAAAGTTTGAAAATAATATAATGATAAAAAAGGAAATATATGTAAAACATTCCTGCCTATTTTGCACCTTGTATTTTTAATTTCTCTTGAAATTCTCTGTACGAGTTAATTTTATCCAGATTCCCTTGAATGCATCTGAATACTTGTGGTGTCTTTGGAATCTTTGAGCATTTCATTAGAATTTAAAATAAACTCCAGCGCTTTTGAAGATGGAGCCACTGGTGGTCAAATAACAAAAATGGACTCTGTGTAGCCACTTGTTGTTATATTTATGAAGGATACATTTGATATCTGCATTTGGACTGATATTGTTGCTGGAATGCTCTTATATTTAAACAGTAATTATGTTTCCAGGTGATATTTGGAGGGTTGTAGCTGCTTCTTTTGTGCACAATGGCGTAGTGGTGATGCACACAGTTTAACGAGTTTTTGGTGTCTTAGGTGAGCCCTGCTTTGTTTGTTGTAACGCTGCTTTCTGAAAAACAAGAACAGCAAGTGGTTGATTTGTGCAGAATACAGCCGAAATTGTGCATTGTTTCATAAGATGAGACCGCTGCAGAGAGCTACGTCAGATGATGTGCTGTGTGTTTCAAATATCAGAGTGTTTTGTCTCCATGAATGCATCTTTTCACACGCAATCTGACTGTCATGGAAATTTGATGGATACATTGAGATAAGTTAGTTATTTCTCCGTAAGATTGCAGGCCTGATGATGATGATGTAGCTCCAAATTCTTGAATCAAGATGGTTAGGATTAGAAATATGTCAATGGCATGTTTTTTTTCAAATTTATTTTAAGAAGTTAACTAAATTACCTTGATTATTGATGAAAAAAGTACACAATACATTGATTTTTACACCTTGTATAGAGTAGTGTAGAGCCATTCTTACCCTAGTAATAAACCTTAACTAGTCAAAGGGATTTAGAGAGCAATAACGACATAGAAATGAAGCAATAGAAGCTGCTGTCTAACAATATAGGTCATTCACACAGGCCCTACGCTATTGTGCAGTATTAAAAGTCTACCAAGCAAATCCCACTCATCACTTTATTACACTTTTGACGTCCACACAGCTGGATACCCGTCTCAGCCAAAAGAGAAACCGAGTAATGAGCATTGGAGGAGGGCTGACATAACTACATGTGCATGCTTGCTCACACACATTAGGCAGGGATACACTTGCAGAAAAACTCATGTAGGATTATAACATGCACACAGACAGCAGTTGATGCTAGTATATTGTTGCAGTTTGCGAGTTATTAGTCAAAGAATACCTAAAACGTTCCTAAGCTTTTGTATATGTACAGTTGTGCATACCATTAAGAGTGCTTTGGCTCTGGTTCTAAAAGCTAATCCATGCAAAATTCACTACAAATCTATCCACTGGAATTGTGACTAAAGAATAACATGAAATACACTCAGATCAATGCAACATCTTAGGTTTGCACATTATATTGAGGACTGGACAAACAAGAACAAACAATAAAAACTGCTGACTGCTGCTAATAGTATAGCTTGGACCGTCAACATAAAATAATCACATCACAAGCAAAGTTACTGATGACCAACCATTTAAAGAGGCGCACATAAGGGCGGGATGCAAATGTTAAGTGGCTCAATTTCATTTTATCACCATCCAATAAAGCCGGACTGCATCGCTATAGCAGCACGTATTTAATTATTCAACTGCTCAACATTGCACATTAATGCTAATTTATCATTTTGCGGTGTGCTATGTGAATTTCACACCATATGTCTTCCCCCTATATGTGCGTTCGCCATGCCGTGGAGCTCTCCATCTGTGTCACTTTGCGTCTGAGCGTGATGAAGCATTGGATTTACCTGGAAGATTTCTTAACCCAAAGCCACAATTTTTACGCCAGAGCTTTCAGCAATATGTTCTCTGTAGCAGTGTGTTCACTTAAGCTGTTGTTTGTAAAAGACTCCACTCTAAATGATAATGAGGGTTTTCTTAATTTACAAGAACTCGCAGTGATTGTGGTTAATTTTACCCTGATGTTTGATCTGTATGTGTGATGTATATATAGTATTTGAAGATAAGATAACATTAGCTCGGGTTTCCTGCCTCTCAGCACTCCACGCGGCCTTATCTGTGCTCCAAGTGTAGTGGAGTGAAGAAAATAATTTACGCATGGGTTTGTAAGAAATATACCAACTTAAGAGCGATAAGAGAGAATATGAATGAGATGGAAAGCAATGCAATTACATGCTCACTGTCAGCGGCATGATAATCACGGCTGAGACATTTCTTTAATTGCACAAAATTGCATCACTTTTTGCTAATTTGGTGGTTTTTCAAGACTGTTACCAAGGCATTGATTGGATTTTCCTCCCGTTACATGTACTCACGAGGACAGTACCATATTCCCAAGTGTTGTCTTAAAAGCATTCTGTGTAAAAGTGCCAACGTCTGTAATGGAATATTTGAGTCAGTGAGGGTTTTTTCCTCAAAAGGCTGCTTGCTAAATTAAAGTTACTGCAGTAAAGCTGGATGGGCTTTATTCCAAAGTTCTTTGACGTTTCCTGTGCTTCATTCAGTTCCATTGATTCATTCAGCCTGAGAGCTTTGGGTAAAATCTTAAAGACAAACAGACTTAATCCGAGCCGTTTATTAAACTCATGGACTCATTCGCCCTCCAACTTATAAAAGAAGCCATTGTGAGGAGAAAACCATCATAGTAATGTCATCAGTGTGTTATTCCCATGCATATTTCATATAAATATATCAGAAATTCAAGTCACATGCCATGTGTGTAAATCTGTCTCTATAATCAATTAATCTGATACTGGCTGCACTTAAGCTTTGCTGTACAGTGCTCGTATCTCATTCTATATAGCCTTGCAGATGATAATGGACCTATAGGCATCATCTTGCTGATCCATTTCAATAAAAAATACAGTAGTGCATGAAGAGAAGGAAGGGAAAGAAAATGTATGACAGAGTGCATTCAAGATGTGTGGTGAAAAATTAATTTATTTTTCTGTCCCTGTATCTTATCAAGCACAACCCCCATGCTTCACATCCCTCCCTCTCTTTCCAAGCTGTTTTGTTATAATTGACCTTGCTATTGGATGTTAGCGTCCCTGAGTACTTAGCAGACATGAAGAGCACTGCTTTTCTCAAGGGCAGTGCTGCACACTAATCACTCTTCTGGATCAATTGAAAAACCACCCATTTGTGTCGTGAAGATGCTCCACACCTCTTATACTGAAAGGTATTCACCTTGTGCAGCTTTAAAATAAACCACAGCGCACAGGCGACATTCACAAGGGGATAATGTATGATAATGCAGCTATGTCCTGCTTTCATTTTTCTCTCCTGGGTCCTTTGGCGACGTTTAATTGTTCAGCCATTGCAATATTCAAGCAGACAATCAAAGTACCTTTTAAGCAGCGGGGGTATAGAAGCATCTCCAGCCTTGCGTCTTGTATTTTAACAGATAACTAAAAGCTTCTCTTATCCATATTATCCAAGACATTTTCTGTCTTGTCTCTCTGTGTGGGCAAATGACAGGGATTTGTGTCTGCACAGAAGCAAAAAGAAAAAGAGGAGTGGATAAGTGGATGGAGTAGGGAGGGACAGAGGAGACTAAATGGCAAGAAGCACGTTCAACATCCATGAATGGCGAGCGGCAAGCGGATGGTCCCATAGGAAAGGGGGGGGTTTCGCTGACTTTGCGCTTGGAATACTGATACAGGACACAGTCACCATCCCCTGCTAAGCCAAGCCCATTCTGTATACCGCCACACGGTGCATAACCAATCACGAAACACGTGCAGACACAACAGGGAATACCTCAGACAAAACACAACACCAGTTTCAGTATGTATAATGTCAGTATACTGTAGAAGGTCAGACAACCTCTAGAATGGTCGGGCACAGGGTTTGACGAAGGAGTGATGCTAAAACAAGCAATTTCTGTGCAAGCAGAATGTGATCACCTCCTCTGTAATTGGATATAAGATGATTTGTTTGTTGTGAAAAAGAATGTCGCAGTGGTCGCACATACTTAACAAATATTGCAGACGGCACCGCCTGTAAGTCGTATCAAACGGTCAACAAAGCTCCCCAGCCGAGAATAATCGACTCATCATTTCATAGCCCCACCTTTGACTCTGCTATGATGGATGTGGCTGTTCATGGAGGAGGATCTTCATCTGTAGACTCATTAGGTACACAGACTCCAGACTCCAACCAGTGCCATCAGTGTGGTGGGGGATGGGCTCAGGGAAAAGGGGCTATTTCCTCAATGTCATGTGAAAGTCTACAGAAACCTACTTGCCACAGTATGTGTTTTTGCTCACCATCATCATGTTTCCACGCACTGTGGAGATAAAAAAAAAACTAGCACCACATAGAATTCAATTGTGTACTCTTCCCTTCATTTCACTGAGGTAATTGCTTATTTAATTACAAAGAGGAATCTTGGTTTGAAAACACATTAAAGACAATTAAAGGAATGGCTGACATCCCATTTTGTGCCCAAGGTAACTTGAATTACTCCCTGGTGTTGATACAGGCAACAGGAGATATCACACTAAGCCAGCTGCTTGACAGACATGACCATTAAAACGTGCTACACACCAGCATCTATATAAAATGTCATGATTTCAAAGTCAGTGTCAACGTGTTTGGACAGACTGTACATGTCTTGAAACATGAAATTTTGTAAAATTGCTTCTGTATCTCTTAAAAGGATCTGTCATGTACCATCTTCACAATATTCTCCTTTCAGACATGGAGGTCAGATGTGTTTGGTTTGTCATGTTTGTGAAACAATTCATGTATATGATGTGTCTGACAAGCATCTGTAGGATATGTCAGTCCAAGTGACCGTGGCCTGAGCTGTGTCAAACAACTGAACTACCTCTTTAAGATACCATAGCCAAACTGAAGCTGCATAAACATGTACATTTAACACGCAGCTCATCAATCCAACAATGTCCATGTGGAATTCCAGACGTGTACTTAACAAGTGTTGTCAGGGTTTCACTGGGATTTGGATTAATGCAAATGTGGCACCTTTGACCGTTTACCATGTCAGAAATATCATTGATCATGCTGAACTGTCTGCACCCTTTTGATGGCTCACTATTGAACAGTTCAGACCTGCCTGCACATGATTGATCACATCTATTGAGTCCATACACCCACTATTGATTTGTAGAACTTTGCTTACCTCCTGCTATTGGGAAGTTAACCTTTCGGCTCTGAGTGGTGCTTGGTATGGATTCCGGCACTTGTTTGTGATCGATCCTCGGCGCAGTGGTGATCACGGATATATGTTCCTCCACAGGCCCTGACTTGGCCTCAGAGAAGTCCAGGTTGGCTTCACTCTGGGTGGGCTGCACTTCCATCATTGTGGCCTCCCCAGCACTGAGGCCAACACTGGCAGTTGAGTCTTCTGGTGTTGAGACAAATGTGGTTTCTGGGGATGTAAGGGGATTTACACCATAGAGAGGGTTTCTGGTCAATGTGGTCTGCACCAGTCCTGGGTTTATCGTTGTGGTTTGGGTCGGTGCCCATATCAAGGCAGTGGGAACTGTAGTTTCCGGCGCTAATGTGGAAAAGGCTGAAAAATCTGCAATCTTGTCTTCATCAGTGTGTTCCTTTGAGAGGTGTTGTGTGCTGACACCCAGACTGGGCCCTGGTGTGTCCTGTGGTGGGTGGGTATGTGTTGCATTTTGTTCCGGAGCATTTGTGCTGGTGGGCCTGTTGGTGAATGTTGTGATGGAAGTGCTTCTCAGTGAGTAGGAGTCTGAAACAAGGCTATCATTGTCACTCTGCGCTATGCTGCTGTGCGTAGAATCTGAGGTCCCTGTGGGAAGTGATTCCGCTGTTATCTCTGTCACGTTGGTAAGGAACCCTTGAATCAAAGGAGTGGATGGTTCTGAGGCTTCAGAAATGCCCACTTCCCCTGAACCAGAATGGTCCAGTGAGTGATCAATTTTTTCTGTCAGCCCTTTGGCAGTGGTGGTCAATGCGGCAGCCTTGTCTTTACTGTCTGAGCTCCTACCCCAGAAACTGATAGGGATACGGAATGACAGTGAAGGACCCCACCAGTAAGAATTTGATTTTGTCGTAGGCGGCTCCTTTGATGGCGTCCTTCCCCACAGGGCCTCTTCATCAGCTAGAGCCTGCCTGTGAAGCGTTACTAGCAAAAAATACCAGAAGCAGAAAGCCAAGGTCCAGTAGTGGAGACGAAGCATGCTGTCGACGGTGGTGTGTGGATTAGTCACATATTCTCCATGTTTCTTGGTCCCTGAGTTGCTTTGGCTGGATTTCCTGGAGAATGACCTACAAGACAAGAACACACAGGACACAGAATGACATACTTTCACTCGTTTCATTCGTCCACCTTTGGACAGCCCAGACCGAGTTGATGAAATAGGAAAGGAGAAGTTATATCTTCCTGTGTTTTTTTTCTCAGTGTTGACCTGTTTTAAGACCACAAAGTAAAAGTAAAAGTTAAAAGTAGATGAAGTGAAGTGTGCCAGCCATTACAAGGGACTGCTGATGTTAGCAGGCCGAAAATATGTTGCCCACCAAAAATCACAACAAGAATTCAAGTATGACAGACACCCCACAATTAGTGGTGTCCCGTTAGATGTGGTGGTCAGTATTTATGTCATGTTGTTACTTGCATGCCTACTGGGCCTTCAATGAAAACTAAGTGACCAATTAGAGAGAGAACTTGAGGCCGTATGAGTTCTCTTCATTGAATAATGGCCAAGAAATAATGGGTATGTGACCGTGAGGGTGGGGGAGGTTTCGGGTAGAATTAGGGTCCCAGTTGCCAGTATAAGAATAGAGGGACCTCTTTCTCTTTCGGGAGCACTGAGTGGTTCAAAGTCACTAGTTTGTTGCCTCAGTGAAAAGCTTGGAGCACCAAAGGAATTTCCCCTGCGAGAACAACAACCTGTATGCTTTAGCTGTACTTAACTCCCCCCTCCTCCCCTCAGCTTTGGCGTTATTCGCTTTCAATCTCAAGATTTATTTGTTCTTTAAAGCCCAGCGAAAGAGAGAGATGGGTTTGTGAGGGAGTGTGTTTTGCTCTGTGACAAGGAAAGAACATCAATAGTCATGGAGAGCCACAACCACAGTCAATCCCTGTCTGGCTCCCTCTGTCACACACTTTCTCTCTCTATGAATTTATTCATTTCCTGCTTTAACTGTTTGCCAACTTCAGTTCCTCTGAAAAACTAAAGTTTATTTATATATTTTTAATGTTCTTCTCCCTTTAAACCAGGCTTCTTTCATGTGTTAGTTGTCACTTATTTAGAGTTTGGAAATAACTAAACGCATGTACTAAAATACAACATTTATAAGAAATTACGACTTAACAAGGTCACTGGCATTTTTGTAAAGTAAATTGGAGAATTTTTGAGATTTTTGGAATCTATTATTGTGCTGTTGAACAAATGGTACCGGACTCCAGAGGGTCCATAGAAAGATTCTTGAAGAATCCAAATGCTCCAACTTGAGGGGAAAAAAAGTGAATTAGCTCAGATTTGATAGAATTGTATTGCAGAACAAATTGTTTGTGCTGAATTTTGGGAAACGTTCTACTTATTTTAAGTGTTTTTATTCTTTTTTGTTTATTATCTGTATGTGAAGGCTACAGTTACTACTATTTAGCTCGACTCGATTTTACATGATATAGGTATCGTTATATACATGGTAGAAAAAAACATTACATTAAATCAGGCATTATCTGAAGAGTTATATATTATCAGCAGGCATATAATGATCCCAAACATTCGCTAAGAAGTGATCGGATGGAGTACCCAACAAGCACCTACTGGATTTATTTACGGATTACAGGGTAATATAGGTTAATAATTTAACACAGTCAAATGGGACTAATATTTTTACATGTGGTATTCAAGTACACACATGCGATCAATCAGTTTTCAAATCTTTTTTGCTTCGTTCTGGCTGATCAAGACAGCAATGAGAACATCTTCTGCTATCTTCCCACCTCTTCCTGGCCAGAGGATTGCATGGGCTTTGGATGCACACACTGAGATATGAAGACTCGCTGTTGGGGGTCAAACACTGAGCTGCCCACACACTCCCTGGTTATACCTTTTTAACACCGTGAAATTTTTTCTCCGCCGAGGATATGTTGTTTTTAGCTGCGTGTGTTGAGGCTTACACCAAGCTGCCCACACACCACGGTCAAATACAGCACATGCACATTGCGATACGGTTGTGGATGAAGTTAGCCCTGGCTCACACTTGTATACTCGCCTTACTCGCCTACATGTTCTGTTCAGTACAAGGCACTCACACCCACACATGCAATTAGTTGGCTTCAAGACATTTTTCTATCACTTTCTAATGGCTTACGAAGGATCCAATCCTGTTAATGCTGACTTTGTTAAGATCGAGTAATGAGATTTGGTTTGTTGTGGAATTAAAAATCCACTTAGCTGTAAAGTTTGGATGATGAGGGTGGAGTTATCCATCTCTGATTACCTTTTTGTAGAGTTGACACAAAACAAATGAATTATTTACACGGCAGGGACTACAGTATGTTTAATTTATTTGGCGAACTCTCGTATTTCACCTTTTCTGAGTGATACGTCCACCTGTTAGTTGTCGGGTTAAAAGGAAGTCAGCTGTAACGAAACTTGCATGAATTGAAGTTATATTTGCGTATCCTCCTACAGGTTTTCACATGAATCATTGTAAAATACTGCAATCAAAATGAATTAGTTGATAGTGAGCACTCTTTGTCCTCCCTTCCAATTGTAGATTTAAATCCTGGAGGCCAGCAGAAGACTTTCCATTCTTAGTTTGTTTGATTTGACACAACTGGGTAGCAGATGGCGTGTTTTGATGGGTGACTCACTCGTGTTGTATGTGATGATAGACACACACACACACACACACACATGCACACATGCACACATTCTGTTATTAAGATAGATGTTGTGGGGGAGTCTTTGGTGGTTCGCCACCTCCAAAAACAGAGGAATTAGTCTTTCAGTCATCAGACTGACCTTTTTACAGGCCCCAGAGTGTAGGCTTTTAAATGTTAGCACTGAGCTAAACTGCAATGATGCATATAACTTTCCACACAGTACAAATGAATAACTTCCTCAAATGTGTTACCTCAGCTTTATAATTTAACATCCACTTCAGTCAACTGAATTCATCTCAAATGACACATTGGCTCTCTCCATATTGGCCCTTTAACCCTGTCACAGCTCACAGACATCAAGTATGTGACTGTTAGTGAAGCCATTGTCTCATCTGACAGGCAGCAGAGCAAGTGGAAGGCAACTGTTTGGAAAAAAAGAATAAAAACCGTCTGCGGGGAATTTACGAGTCCCCCCTCTATTTTTGCTGGTGTTTTGTCTCACTGCTCCTGACAAAGAGGGCCTGGCACAGTAGTCGTGCTCAATGGAGCGGAGACAGAGGATGAGAGGGAAAAGGCAAAAAAGACGGGCAGAGTGCAGAAAGACAAGTGCAACAGAGAGGGTAGACAGACAGAGAGAGAGAGAGAGGGAGAGCGGGGGAGAGCTACACACCATGTTGACATTCTGTTTTGTCATTAGTAGTCCCGGAGAGCAAACTGTGCAGCAGTTTCCCTAATGCCCACAAACCTCTTTTATTAACTCTGTAAACGGACTCCTTGACTTCAATTGTGTGTGTTTGTGTGCGTGTGCGTGGAGTATCTTGATCTCAATCATCCATCAACGTGGTGGTGATAGATCAGTACCATCATTGCAGATATTATTTCTGACTTGAGGCTCTAGAGCCCCCTCTGTTATCACGAGGGCACCAAGGGATGAAAAGACAAAATATAGAGGAGGAGAGGTCAAGGAGAAAGGTGGTCAGTGAATTAGAAGTGTGTATCATTCCTGAGTGATGGAAATAAATGAGCGTTACACTGAGGGGAGTCGCAAATGGAGAGAGATTGACTGTGGGCAGAGTCATTACTATTTAACCAACCCCACATAACCACCACAAGACCTGGGGATCACTGGATAATGGAGCGCTCGGCCTCCCTGCAAATGGCTGCTATTACTGCTACCCTTTGCTACTTTTGCTACTTTGCTACTGATAACCTTTGGGGTTTTTTATCTGTTGTACGGTGGGCATGTTTCTATCCATTAATGTTTATTCTGATTAGACTCGTGAGTTCCTTGCATTTGATGGATATGTTTGTCTCCCTCTTTTGACTTCCATTAGCTTTGTGTCTAAAATTATTTGGTTCCACGTACACAAATCTATCATGGTTTCATCAGGACCGACAATACAGTTAATTTAATGTAATGCAAATTGAGCAATGTGTCAAAGAACAAAATAAAACATGGTTTTATTATATAAGTATAATGCAAGTATGTCCAACTTATCCATAATCTTTTAATCATTAGGTCACCACAGACAAATTTTCCAGGGGTGACAAAAACTAATAATACTGTAATAATAGTATCATTAAAATGATTTTAGGACATAATCTGAATCACAATTTGTTTGATTCCTTTTAACAAAATATAACTTAAGCCACCAGGATGAGGAGGACATTTGTTTCCCGGGTGAACTTTTGCTCCATATCTAATGCGTTTGCCTCATCGACAGTGACTTCATTGTAGAATTCTGCAGCTGACATCATTTTAAACAGATTTTCCTACCATTGGACTCGCTGTTACTAATCGAGCTACGAGGTGCAAGGCTGTTAGACAGAGCCACAGTTAGAAATGTTGCTGCCAGCTGCTGTCAATAGTCCCTGGACATTATTGACCATAATGATGATTTGCTCACATGTCCTAGAATGACTAAAACCTTCGTCATGTGTCCAGGCATCACCACACACGGCTCCAACAGGTCACATTACAGCCAACACCATTATTATTGCAGTGGGAATTTTCTCTTATTAATGACAAGTGTCCATTTCCTTATTTGACAGTGGTTCAGGTTCACACACTACTCCTCTTAAGTGCTGAACACACTTGAGGATCACATTAATTGTGTGAGGCTCATGCTCGTGTTCGCTCCAGAGCGGACAAATGCATCATAGACGCTGAACCTGCCCATGATAAAGGACACACGAGCGTTCCAGTGGCTGCCTTGGTGACAGCAGAAGCCGAAGACGTCTCGCTAATCCCTGGGATTTGAACACCTTTTGGAGTCTGCTGCTCCACTTTCAGGAGTGTGTTGCTCACACGTAAATGAGAGGTCTCTCTCTCTCTCTCGCTCTCTCACTCTCTTACACACTCACATCCATGCTTGCACAACCATTTGCTTCTTCACTAAAATGCACAGATGCTGTACACCCGTATGCTGAAATCCAACGCAGTAAACAATCATTTGTATGGATATTTGGCAATCTTAACATGTACTGTACACGGCGCAGATCAGCAGTCCCCAGGTGACAGCGACAAACACACGTCACATTTCGATTTCCTTTCAATCCCAATGCTAATAGTGAGTGCCCGTCATCTAGCTATGTTGTCCTATCCAGATTACATCCATGTTACGTCTGTGTGTTTACCTACAGCTGCAGCTAGAGTCTCAGTAACAGCATGCATATGGGAGTCACTCACCACATCCCTTTTCCTTGATACAGAGCTGCTGGTTAAAGCACACACACACACACACACCCACACAAACAGATGTAGAGCTGCATTATGTGCAGACAGATGGAAACATGTGAGCTGCTTACCAACCAGATGTATGGAAAAAATATGGAGAATCCACAGCCAGCGGTGTGTGTGTGTGTGTTCTGCAGGAGAGCTCAGCTTTCTGTGCCCGTGTAGGTTCGTCTGTGAGTTACAGTCTCCCTCCCTCCCTCCCTCTCTCACTCTCTCTCGCCCCTTCTCTCTCTGCCTCTCTCTCACTCTCTCCCTCTTCAGCGTGTCCTATCTCTCACTGCATCAGTAGTCCGATGTGTGTGTGGCTCCATCACAATGCCTGCGGTCACACCTCACTGGTCAAATTGTTCATGAGGGGAGACACCCACCGCTGCGGACGTCTAGGGTCGACTAATGTGGCGTATGCAAACGCAAACACATATACGTACCTGCATAAAGCCGGTTCTTATGAACGCCGCTATAGTCCCACTACAGACACATGGGTTACGTTCACATTGCACCAGGCTTTAAAACATATGTGTGTGATTAATCTACATCCCACCCCACCCAGGCACAACAGATCACGCAATATCCAAAATCCCACAAAGTCTACCAATGCAAGGTTGCAAGCGTTCAACTTTGACACACTGACAATCCTTTTGTGAATTGGCTTTACTTGGTTATCTCTGATGAAGATCTGAGATGTCCCATCACAGGGTGTTACCGTTACGCACCAACTTTGGCGTAACGTTCCCCTGATCTCTGCCTGTAAGACCCACAGGAATTCCCTAAATATAGAAACAATTGGAGAAGTCCCTGCCCAAGGAAACGTAATTTCCTGAATGGTCCTCCAGTCTGTGATGAATCGCCCTCCTCGGCTCGACCCCGGCAGCACAGACCAGACCGCCTCAATAACATATTTGACCTTGACTCCCCTGTCTAATATTTACCTTGATGAGGTAAAGGACCGGTTTTATTTCTTGCTTTATACCAAAGCTTTGAAGCTGCTTTTTCTGCACCTAATTTGACGTGCAGTCATCCTCTTTAGATGAACAGGTCAGGCTGGACAGATACGAGTGTTATCAAAAGGCATCAGTCTGCTGTTCTCACCTGTGTTAGATAAGGCTTCAGTTGAAGTTATCTGTCTTGTACCTTCTGCACTCCAAAGATTGTGTCCCCAATAACACCAAAAGACAAAATCACACAGATAAATAAAGTGCAAAGTGCAAGACCACTTTATCTACAAGTGATGAGTCAACACACATTTTGTAAGAGACAGCAGAGCCTGTTTTTAAAGATTAGAGCAGTTTTCTAATAACTATGCATAATATTAGTTTCTCTGCAGCTTGCAGGCTTTACCTCACAGCAGCAATACATGTGAAATGTGAAATCACTCCCATTCTGATCTCAGGACACATCTGAGACTTATAACGTGATGGATTTAGAACAGGTTAGCTGATCTGTAGACTGTTCCTCTTTCACAATAAACTACTAACATGCTCATATTAGTTCAGTTCCTGCTGTCTGTCTGTCTGTCTGTCTGTCTTGCTCATGTCATCCATCACAAACCTGGGTGACCTCCTTGGATCCCAAGCTGTAATCCGACTCTTTACTGTCTATGATTGGTGTACATTATTCTTGAGGGGTATCTCTGAGATCTAAAAAAAATTTTTTTGTGGGAAAATCACTTCTTTTTACTTTCCGCTGTGTATTCTTAAACTTGTGCTCCAGTTCATCAAAGCAAATTTAGTAACCGACTATAACCTCCCTAAATCCCCCCTCCAGCGTATTATGCACTTTTACACATATTCCTGTGTAATAGATGAGACAGGGGGTATTGAAGTCCGGTGTGTTGAAGGAGCCTTCCGTTCTTTCTTGGGTCTGGTTGGCGTCCGTAGGACACAGTGATGTAGATAGGCATCTCCAGAGATGCCTTAACAAATGTGTGCGTGTGTGTGTGTGGTATTGATATCCTCTTGGTGTACAGTCCACTGGCTCCAGCACATGGAAAGTACAAAACAATGGCAGATTGTGAAGGTCAATGAAAGTTTCTTTGTTGGGGGGGTAGTAGAGGAGGTGGACGGACAATGAAGTCCATCAATAGTTGAGTTTGTCCTCCATCTCTAGGGACCCTGCCCTGGTCCTCTCAGTGGCTTTTTATAATTCCAGTGAGGTCAAGGCCCCAGAGCTCTCACTACATGCAGTCTATTTCTTGGATCAGGACTTTATGATTAGTTTTAATTGTGAATGAGTCCGTTTGTTGTTCGTCAGCTTGTCTTCATGTTTAATGTGGTGGCCTGCACGCCTGCCAGGATATATAAGCATCTGTCAATGCTTGTTAATGTCACAGTTTGCTTTCTGTACATTGTAACAATGAAATATAAGCAGAAGAAATGAGATAGATCTTAACCCCTTAAACACTGGAACATGAATTTGTCATTGAGTCAATTTTAAGACAAACTTCTTGAAGTCTATGTTTCCGTCACGTGTAGATGGCATCAGGAGAATATTACATACATACTTTCATTGTATAGTCTGTGCGTATGACAATTAAGCTTTGACTCTTGAATCTTTTGGAAAAATCCATACACACAACGTGACCGGGAAAAATCCAATACACATTGTGTGATCTCCACATGCTAACGCAGCTTGTGTGTGTGTGTGTGTGTGTGTGTGTGTGTGACAGGCGTTGCTGTTTAAGTTCAATGAGGTTGTGTGAATGGTTCTTATTAAAGATGACTGATTAGGGCCATGAGATGGGAAGCAGAGATGACCTTGGTGGATGTCTCCTCTCAGCACAGATTGTGACTTATTTAACACCTCACAGTCACCACATGTCCTCTCTCTGGCTGTTGGTGCTCAGTTTTATTCCCATATTAGCTATATAGCAGAATGATTAAAACCAAGACTGTCAGCTCGTGGCTTCAAATGGTGATGGGATCTCAATGACTTGTTTGCGTCTGCAGGGATGAGCGTGCCATCTGTAATCAATTGGTGTATGTTTAATACATTAGCCAGGCACATCTAGAGAGGATTCAACATGGCTTACCATACAAATAAGGAGAATTGATGCGATAAAGAAAGCTCCCCCCTCGGGCGACAGGTGTCACACACTGGCTAGAACAGGCTCTAAGCAATTTATGAATGCAAATCACCGCAGAAGACGATACAGGACAATATGACGGAACAAGGAGCAGGGTGGGTGGGGACGCAGGCAGAGAATAGTAACAAATACAAACACTTCACCGTAATACCTAAGTATGTTTTAGGATCCTATGCACGTAGTGTAGTGGAGTATGTAGTGGAGTATCTGAAGGAAATCCTAGACTTTTACTTTACTACTAATACAAGTTAAACATTCAGTACTGCTTTTAGTTTTTATTGTATTTGATGGATTGACTCTAAATCCTATCAAGTGTATGATTTTTACTCATTTATCTGTTTTGATCCGTCAATTTGACTCGTAACTGAATCATTTTTAAATTCAACATCTGTACTTTTACTCTATCTGATGTACTTGAGTAAAAGTAGCAGTAAGCGTAGTTTATTCTATCTCCACTGTAGACCTTGAAGGAGCAGCTGTCCGGTCTGTTTTGCTCTTTGTTCGTTTCGATTTGTTCTGCTGTCCAAGCATGAGTAACCATAAAACTGCACATTATCGCGTTTCCTGTCGTCGGTTCTGCTTATTTTCATCAAACGCTGCAGTTTGCTTGGGAAGGGGTCAACCCCTGTGTATTACCAGATTTGGTTTGAATCGATTAACCTCACGCTGCATCGTCGATAACTGCACATAAAGATTTACGTGAAGCAACAAACCATCTTAGAAGCTTGAAACCTGCGTGTTGTGTCCGTGTCATCAGCGTGAAGGGACAGGAAGGCACGTGATGCCAGGAGAAACAAACTGAGGAGTAAAAGGGAGAGTTTGAGAGTGCGAGCAGGAAACGGCGATGGAATTTCCACACCCTGATGTGGGCGGGCCCGTCGTGCCCAGAGAACAGAGAGGGCACATTCCCTCTCCCCCTCCTCCCCTTTTTTTCTTCCCAGCCTCCCATCTTTCTCTCTTTGCTTGGACAATAGGGGCCACTGAGGAACAATGGAAAAAGGAAAGGCCGGGTCTGCAACAGGAGGGTGGTCTGAGGTGCTGAGAGGGGAGGACGGGTAAGGGAGTCAGGAGAGAGTGATGGAGGCTTTATTTCCCTGAGAGGGAGGAAGAGGTTTTGAAGAGGGGAATGTATGGAAACTCAGCAGGGGGGATGGGGGTTGATTAAGGCACTGACGTTTTAGGGATAAGGGCATAGGGGATGGAGAGAGACAGAGAGAGAGAGAGAGAGAGAGAGTAGCTAGTGTCAGGGGTACCACAGGGGTGAGGGTTATGTTTTTGTGGGATTCAAACATTTATCTGCCTGACTGAGCCTGAAAGTGATCGTGCTGAGCCAGGCAAAGACAGTCTCGGATTCTTTCTGTGCCCCCAAACACACACAGACAAATGCGGCACGCTCGCACACATGACATCGAACTGTCAACAAGCACAAACGAGCACGAAGGCCCTTCCAAAACATAGAGTCCTTGTGAATGTACTTGGGTTCCATTATTACCTCTGGCCCTCTCACCAGCACCGTCTATTGCTACATAATAACATATCGGACAATAATTGCTACTTATTGCAATTTTCCTGGCAGGAGTGCAGAAAAAAAGACATGAGGGGGTGTGAAAGGAGGCAAGCGTGCAGCCCAGGAGAAAACAAGATGAAAATTAGAAAAATAATATGCCATGGGAAAAGTGTGTGCGTGTGAGTGTGTGTGTGTGTGTGTGTGTGTGTGAGTGAGTGGGTGGGCGGAAGCTGCAAATGACAGCATAAAATAGATCCAGGGATAGAAAGAAGTGTTGAGAGAGAATATGATGACCTCAAACTCCCTCTGCTGCCTGTGAATGAATGGAAAGACGTGAACTCGGCTAAGACAGCCACTTCATATTCACACACACAACGCTGTCATGACAACAGCATGACATTTTTCATATGGAAGTCAAGTAGAATTGATGTAATCAAACCTGGGAGCTTGTGGTTTTTTAAGCCTTTGTTTTTGGATCGCAGGTCATGTGACGGACGTTTTCTTCCTCATCTCCTCTTAACTCTCCACAAGCACACAACAGACTGTCAGACGACAGAGTTCCAGGGAAGCTAAGGTTGAATTTCATGCTAGAAGCTGCTGTAAATGTTGAGTTTTCAAGATGGTACCTCAAACACTTTCTCAAGATTCCAATATGTGGAATCATTTGCATAGAAGACGTCCTGGCTTTGGTTTATAATAAAATTGTCAAATTTAATCCCTGCAGATTTAGCTGATGTATGTGGGTGTATATCTATTGTTAGAATGTTAGAGTTTAAAATAGAAAAAAAAGACACAAGTCGCTGTATGAATGTGCCACTTCTCGGAAATCCAAAATAATTCCAGGAATGATGGATCAGGTCTTTCTGTAGGACAAACATTAAGTTAGACTGTAGCACCATCTAGTGGCACTGAAGTATAATTGGTATTTGATGACAGTCAGCGTGACCAACTTTTAAAATGACCTCGTAGTATTTTCTCTTCATGGGTTGAAGGTCTGTGCCGGTTCACATTAAAGTACTTTTACATTAATGAACTATTAAAAATGGGTTTTCTGTTGATTCCTTTATTATTCAGTAATTATCAAATATAAGGCAGAATCCACTGCGGTACCATAATAATGTGGGTACAAGTCTGAATGTTAACGTGTCAGTCCTTACAGTTGGTTAGTTAAGTAGTAATTAAGTCGAACTGTAAAGGGATATTTAAAGGACTTTGGCTAAATTTAATGGGCCTTTTCACTTTAGGTACCCATTAATACTTGAGGATACCTAGAGAAGGCATGAAAAATAAAATCAAATAATAAAATACTAGTTTGAAAAAAGGTCTTTCCTACTATTTTTATTATATTTAAATCTAGGGGATTTTTAAAAAATTGAAACTCCTTTACTCCAACCCTCATGGTTTTGATTCGCCTCATGTTTCTTTTTATTCTCGACGTTTTGGGTCTCATTTTATTTACATTTTTACCCAGAATGCACCCTGGTACCGCCGGTGTTTTCAGATCACACTCTTATCAACATGGAGGTCAGTGGTAGCAGCTCGCGCCCCGTCGTCCTTAACGTTTATCGGTCGGGAGCGAGCGGCGCGTCCGTCGTCGAGCCGGAATGCGCGCTCCCGGAGCTCCGCCGTAGCGCTCGTCGGGACGGAAATTTGTCAGATGTCACCGCGGCGTTTCCTCTCCTCCGCCGCTCTGGAACGCGGACTGAAGCCGGCTCACTCACACGCACGGTTGGCCGCGCCGCGACGCCGGTAAATGCCCCGGTGTCGGTAAAGTTGGAACCGGCACGTTTCCTGCTGGAGAAATGGGAAATCTACGGCTGAGGAGGTAAGATGATGAATGAAAGGGAAAAGCATGGAGGACCTCAGTGTAGGATAGAGGACCAGACCGAACGTGTGTTGAATGACTCATCTTCTCTTTGTTCCAGTCTGTTCACGTCCGATGAGGATCTGTGCGATCAGATCACTGCAGACGGCTTCACATGCTGCAGGATCAGAGCCGGCATCACTTATTATTACGCTCCACTCCCAGCAGCTGGACAACAGAACAGATGTCCTGCCAAGTCCCTCCCTGCCCCCATGACCGCAGACTCCTCCTCCTCTCCTTTAATCTCCGGCCCACCTTCGTCCACACCCATCCTCCCCGAATTTGCATCCAGCTCCCGTCCGCTCCTCCTCTTCTTCTCTTGGCTGGGTGCCCGGTCGAGAGGGGTGGCCAAGTACAGGGACCTGTACTTAGAACGTGGCATGGACGTGCTAGTGGTGCAGAGCAGCGTCATGCACTTCCTGTGGCCCAGATGGGGGCTGGAGTACGGGTTGGAGATCTTGAAGGTCCTGGAGGAGCCTCGGTTCTCAAACAGGCCCTTGCTGGTCCAGGCCTTCTCCATCGGAGGCTACACGTTCACCCAAATACTCGCCCACATCGCTCAGGGCCCAGAAAAATATGCAAGCCTGAGCCAGAGGCTGATGGGACACATCTATGACAGCCTGGTGGTTGGCACACTGGAGCACATGGCAACAGGTCAGAGAGAGCGATCGGATTACGTCTGTGCGTCAGACCCTTAAATAATTTAGTGCCCAGCTTTGGTCAGGAAATGATTCTGCCCGACTTTGAATCCAGGAAACTCTTCCAGCCAGCTCGCTATCAAAGCCTGGTCCAGGACCCGTGCATAGGCAGCACAGACAAAGGCTACAGTACACGATCCAAGAGTAAACAACCTTCAAAACGATCAAAAGACGTCTTTGTTCAGGACGGTTTTCAAATGCAGGGCTGTGTTTGAAATTGAAAATGAGGAAATGCCTCTTAGTTTTACATTTAATAATCCAAATTCATCAATTCACCTTATTCTTTATAAAGAAAACGTTTATAAACGTTTATAAAGCTTCAATAGGACAACAAAGAACAGGTTAACATAGACTGTAGTATGTATTTCTTATTTTATTATATGTGTATATTATATATATATGTATGAGTGAGGTGCAGTAAATGGATCAAATGTTCTCCAATGAACCCTGAACTGGTTTGCTTTAAAGGGGGTCTAAATAACAGATTCATTTCCCAGCGTTTAAGGGCTTTAGAATGGAATTTTTAAAAATTATTTTTCAACATTGCTTTTGATTCTGACACGTATTTCGGAGTTTTTAATTTCTAAAAGGCCGCGTTGTAAAATACTTTCCAATCGATTTGATGTCCATAATAAAATTATGGGTCCTTGATTAATTTGCTGTTCCTCTTGTCTCTCCTGATTCAGGTCTTGGCAAGACTCTGTTTCCCCGTTTGGAGACCTTGGTGAAAAACGCCGCCATGTTTTACTTCTGGCTCTTTAAGAAACACACGGCCGACCTCTACAACAATAGCATCCATGTTTTCCACAACAGCCCGGTCACTGCGCCGGCCCTCTTCTTCTTCTGTGAAAACGATCCGCTGTGCGACCCGACGCTCATGGAAGAGATCATAGACATGTGGAGGGAAAGGGGCGTGGCCGTGAAGAGCAGGAAGTGGAAGGACTCGAGACACGTGGCTCACATGCGATGCCACCCAGAAGACTACCTGTCCATGCTGGACTCCTTCTTGGACTCTCTGCCTCTGCTGAAATGCAAAGCCTCTGAAGAGTGACCGCTGATGGAAAACTGATACAAATGTCATCACCGCATCGTTTATATAAATATTTTCTTTTTGCCATGGTCTATTTAATGCAAACAAACTGTAAAAAGTGTGATTTCCTCTCCTTCCTTTAATCATTTTGGAACATTCTGAATTGCACGACGTTGTTGTAAATGATTTTGACCAAGAACACTTTAACTTATATATTATTTTATAAAGTGTAGTACTTATATAATATTCTAAAATGCATCCTGAACTTCTTATGTGATGCTGCGTTTGCACAAGAACTCCTGGATAATGTTGCACTCGATACCAGAGATCTGGTGTCTGCACAAAATATGAAATAAAATATTTAAGAGGTCCAACGTGAACTGTTTTGTTCCTATCCGGCATAACGGTTAACTGAGGAAGAGGAAGTGTGGCCGTGGTTAGACACACACGTTCACTCAGAGTGTAGGTGGTCCTGTTCTCATTGTTTTGATTTATCTTTGTTTTGTTTTCTGATACATGTAATAAAAAATGGTGGTCAGAGTTTAAGGGGTTAACACAGTTTTCTACACTGTACTGTGTCAAAAGTTTTGAAATGTAGGCACAGACTTTCTTTTTTAAAATTCTAAAAGACAAACCAACACATTCACAGTTCAACAAAGACCTCAGTCTGCACATTTGTTGGTGGTTAAGTTTATTTTCCATGCAGAAAATTAATTTGGTCACTCGTCGAAATAAATACAAAGAGACACAAAGACAGCAACACTTCAGCAATATCACATCCATCAACTTTAGTTCCATCCAAACACACACAGAAACGTCTGACACACACAGGCTTAAGTCAGAAGACAGAAATCTGAAAATCACCAGCATGTCGTAAAAAATAGAACTGATAACTGGAAGCTGCGATGATCACGTGGTTGTTTTTTCGTGCACATAGATTGCACATACACTCACTTTTATAATACTCGGTGTTGTCAGATAGGGGCTGTTATAAAATCTGATAATAATAATGATAATAATCCTCAAATGTCCTCGGATTGCAAGTGTAGATCAGTGATGGCCTTTAGCTTCAAAGCGACGCGTTTCGTGTTTCCGTGGTTTAAATAAGGTTTTGCACTGTTCCTGTTATTGTACATTAGTCAGACATATGAGAAATGAGTCATCACAATGTAACTTTCCAGCACAGGAGGTACGGCTGTGCACATTGATATTAGAAAAAAACTAACAGATTTACGTATAAAAAAAAACTGCATTTTGAAATGCAGATGCCAAACATGTTCCCGACTTCACTGCAGTGTTTATCTTTGCTTTTGTACTTGACAATGTCATAATTTCACTTCTGTTTGTCCGTTTTAAATGTCACTTGCCACATTCCCTGTAATCACACTCACCTTTGTCGGTCGCAATGCAAGTTTCCAGCTCGGCAAAGCTTTCCTCTGTTCTATTAGTAATGCAGATCTATGTGTGTGTCAGTGTATGTGGGTCAGAGTTGAGCATACATTGACGCATTCTCATGCATGATCGCCCAATGCAGTGACCAAGCCGCTCACACGTTGACCTATTAGAGCGAGTTATGTCTTCTGGCAGGCAGCTTATAAAGTAGCACAAGCACTTTTTGCCGTCATAAATCGTGTTATATTCTACAATACAAGGTTTTAATTCACATTTAACAGGGTTCACACATTTGCACACACACACACACACACAAATGCCTTTCATCATTAAGAGCGGTGCAGTGTATTTATAGTCAAAATACAGCCGAGAGGCAGTGAAAACAAAAAGGTCTTGCAAGGTTTTGCCTTTAAATCGCAACCAAAGTCTTTACAGAGAGCCGTTTGGGTATCACTTTACGTATGAGTTAAATGAAAATATTAAAGTTAAGCCTATAAAAGTAAGCAAGAATTTAAATATGTGTCCAGAATTTAGAACTAAGAATCACAAAACATAAAGAGGGAGCAAATTCAAAGTTACGGCCTTGTGACTTTTATAGAAACACACTTTTTGAAGCTTAATATTAATGTTACAAATCCGTCCCAAATGGTATCAGGGACTGAATGGAAGAAAAGAAAATTTGTGTTTGAACAACTATGATGGTTTTGTATTCTAATTCTCATTAGCAAGTTACATTAACATCAGTGTATCAAATATTAAACCTCAGCTTTGTCAGTGTCGTTAATCAAACTATTTACTCATTTATAAATGATATAAATAACATGACGCCTGATTACAGTGATGCATAATTCTGTCAGATATTGAGGTCAAAAGTGACTTTTTACTGACATCTGCTGGACAAAAGGCTGAACTGCTCAGGCTGAGACCAGGCTCTACTACAGCGTTTCATTGAGACGCTCTAAAGCCTAAAGACCTTTTGGTAAATTCTCTGGTATCTACCAATGTGTGCATCTTTATCCATTTTAATTCTAGTGAAAGTTTACAATATACAATACTAATTAGAGGATTATAAAATGATGCCCAATGCATCTAAAATAAAGTGAAATTTGACGGATATTAAAAATGAGAAGAAGTTATATGGATTTTAGTATACATTTTAAATTATAAATATTATGACTTTTCTATGTGATGTTTTTAATTATCGGTGGATTATTAAAGTGAATGGGCTCATTGAATTGGTCCCAAATCTTTTAAATACTGTAATCCTGAACCGTTCGCCTTAAACTGAGCTCAGTTATTAATTTATTTACCAGTAATTAATGGATTGATTTACAGTATATCATTAAAAGTGTGTATGATGCGATGTGTGACTTTATTAATAGGGACCAACCTTGGAGACAGATTTGTGAAATACGTTGTGACTTCATGGTTTTACTCACGGAACATTTTCAAATTGTACAACCCTCCACGATCGACTAAAATCTTTATTGCAAAGTCTAACATAATAAGAAACATTTGACATATTTCACATCCATTGTTGACCACAATCTTAATTCTCATCCCTTTTCAGTCTCAAATTCTCAAACTAGGGCTGAAGAATTACTTTAAACAGCAAACTGTTTACCGAAAATCAGTAAGAAAAATACAATATTCTGCTAAAATAATATCCAACAAAACAATTCCCTAATCTTTCTTTAACAATAGATCTTTAACAGCACATTACAATGTACCCTTAGCTCCATATAAAAACACATTGGATAAATGTCAAGCAAACTAAAAATACTTGTTGTGATGTTACAAATCCAATTTTTTATTCAAAAGTAGAAAAATATCTGTAGTTTGTATTGTATGAATACAGCTAAAAACAGAAAAAGATTTTATTTATTTATCAAAATTGTGTTGTTGTTTTTTTAAATTTGGCATCCCAGATAGTTACATTTAAAAAAAAAATCATAGCTTGTGTTTTAATGTATATTTCTGTAAACAGATTTTTATTGATTCCCAGAATGCACAATTAATAAAAATGAATTAAAAAGATTTGTCATAAAGCAGATTTTTATGATAATAACGATAATAAAAATAGCATTGTTTTCCCTCAGATTATTAAGAATATAGCACCTCAGTATAAAAGTGAACTGTCTGATAAAACAGCAGCAGCGTTACTGCAGCATATTGAGCATAAATGTGTAAATGTTGTGCAGATAGCACACAGCCCTGCTATGTGCATCGAATGAATATTGTCGACTTTACACAAACTAGCTTATGCAAATGAGCTTCTATATATTTGCATGATTGCATCAGCAGACCTTGAGCTTGTCCTTGTTGGGGGGGATCTTCTCCAGGTACTGCTGCACCTTGGTCAGAGTCAGGTGGAGGTGACTGTCGGGGAACACGTGGTCTCTGGCCTCTGCCCTGGATCGGGCTGGGATCGGACATTCCAGGTCCAGGGCCAGAGAGCGCACCCTGCCCTCCAGGCTGGACACGTCCACCTTGATCTGACTGAGGAGGTCGGAGAAGGGGAGCAGGAGGAGGTCATTTTCCAGCAGGCCCAGGTCACGGACGATGGTGTTTAATCCCTCAATGGGAGGAGAGCTGACGTCTATCTGTGGAGGCAACGGCAGCTGGACGAGAGGAGAACAGATAAGTCATTTTCACAGAAATGAATGAAGAGCAGATAAAATTTTGCTTGCAAAGAAGACGTAATAAAATGCTGCAATTTGCACAAAATTTCAAACCATGCACAAGTGGACAATTGTTGAACACATTCAGAAAAATCAATCAAAATAATGCAGCGTTTCGTTTGTATTGTCCCTCAAATTACATTTTTAGATATTTGTGTGATATTTGTAATCCTATGAGCTCTTTAGGAATTTTTTCCATTTTCTCTCCTTGAAGTCCCGGGCTGAGTCCAGGCTGTGTGTGACAGCAAAATGAAGGATTTTTGGTTCTTGCAAATTAAAAATATTTCAAATCTAAAAAATCAGACTGACACAAAGTTAAATTAGAGGAAGGTAACGCTGCAAATATGTGCCTATTCTTAACGCAGCATATTTCCAGAATCTGTGCTTTCCACGTACACACTCTGATGCCACTGTGACAAAGAGGTACGGCATGCGGACTGCGTAATGCGCCGCGGCGTGTACATACCCTGGCTCTTAGTTTCCTAATGTGGACCAGGGTGATCTGAGCGATGTTTGTTATACACTGTACGGCGTTTTTCGTGGAGTTTCCATCCGCGCCGCATCCGGGGGCCACTATCACTACGGAGGTCAGGAGGAGGACCAGAAGGACGTGCATCCTGGTAAACAATAAGCAAAGAAAAAATATGCTGTTAATGCAGAATCAATATTTTGCATTCAAATTGTAAATGTGTTTTACCTTCAGAATGCATCTAAATCTTTTCCAAATGAGTCACTATCGATTTTTTTTATTCTACAGATATTTTGCAGTGGCTTATTGGCCCCTTATTGGCCCCTTATTGGCCCCTTATTGGCCAACAGAACAAAGGAGCTGCTTACCTGTCTTTGAGCGTGTGGCGGTGCTCCTGTTAGCCTGAATGACAGAGAGATGTCACACACCTCTCTGCAGGCTTCGCTCCTTAAATAGCCGTGTCTGATTGACTTGAAACTTTGCTGAATCATGTTTGGGTTCCCCTCCTTGCTCCTCCCATTACGGTATCTAACCAAACCTGAGCCTGACCCGTGCAGGTCAACCTGTGCTGGAGGTCCACAGGGTTCTGACTCATTCACTTGGAACTCACACACACACACACATTCACAAACACCGTTTTTAGTTTTCATTTCATCCGTGTCATTAATATTCACTGGTATCTTAATACGACCATACTGGGAGACGTGTTGGGAGCGGTTTGACTCATTTTGGTATCATGCGGTCCAAACACAACCATGTCCACAACCAAAAAACAAAAACTGAAACAAAAAATACGGAGGGTTGGGCAATAAAGTACATCTTCATATGTTTGGTGAATTTATTTTTGTTCTACGAGTGTTGAATAGCTGAGCTCTGATTTGATTTATTTTATTTTTACATTATTTTATCTTATTCAATTTTGTTTTACATTACTTGGCTCGTAAAATCTCCTTGGACTTAGGGTCTGCGATGTTTTTTCTTGAGTTTTTTTCTTTATTTTTTATACCGGTTATTATCAGTTATCATTATGGGCAACAATAGGAAGAAGAACAACAATGATAATACCATCAAAGAACAAATGTCGTAGCTGAACAGATAAACGTTAAACTGTGAATTGTGGTTTTTTTTTCAGATTTGTTTTTCTATTTTTGTCAGAAGAAGCAGCTTTTGTTTGTGTGTGTGTGTGTGTGTGTGTGTGTGTGTTTGTGCCTGCCACCGTCTGCCTTTGTTTTGTCTTTTTATCTTTTCCTTGTGTAATATTTGCTGTAATTAAATTGTGATTATACAGTATGATCACTGAACGTCTTTTGCCGGGAAATTCTGGAGAGATTTTAATTTCCTGTCTTGTTCATCATTTTCACGAGACAAACACACACACTCAGTGGAATTCCTCAGCCAATTTTGACCACACCGTCATGCACTTGTTGTTTTTGGTGGAATTCCACAGAAGTGAGTTGTGGTGTTTTCTGAGTGACTCTCTGCTGGGGACATTGGTGGTTACGTGGGAGGATTTGTGCTTATGTGTTTTGCGGGTCATCTGGCTGTTGCTATGAATTATAAAAGCAAACCATGAATCAACACATTTTTCATTTATATTTTGTAGTACGAGTCAAATAATTAGTATTTGTTTGTGTAAATACTTTTGAGTTTGCGTCCATCAGAGTCTGTTAAATTAGAATTGCAAATTTCCAATAAAGACTTAAAACAATTATAAAAAAGGCTACGTCAAGACAAATCAAGTTTATTTGTATAAACGGACTGCATTCAACAGAAAGGACAAAAGGGGCGAGACCTCGGGAGATGCCGAGAGAGAATCCCTTTCGGCGCGGTGGTGTGGTGGTTAGCACTGTTGACTCACAGCAGGAAGGTCATGGGTCTGAATCCAGGGGTCGACCTCTGCTCCTTTCTGCGTGGAGTTTCCATGTTCTCCCCGTGTCTGCGTGCTCCGGTTTCCTCGACCCACAAAAACATGTGTGTTACGTTAATCAGTCCTACTGTCGTCCCTGACCAGGGCAAAGGTGGACAGTTGGTCTCTGGTGCTGTTTGTGTGTGTGTGTGTGTGTGTGTTGGCTGCCCACTGCTCCTCAATGAGGATGGGTAAGAATGCAGAGAATAAATTTCCCTACGAGGATCGATTAAGTAGCTTTCTTTTCTTTCCTGGAAAGGCCAGGTGGGATGAAGTAATTGTTTAGAAATTCAATAACAATGTTGGAAAATAACATGAAAACAACACTTAAGTGAAGAATCTCAAGTCCATACAGATGTGGTCAAAGTCCTGACATGAGTTAAGTGCTGGAATTTTGATCCAGACGGGGGGAGGGGGGATGTTGGACCATTTAGCTGAGATGTGGTGGGATGAAATCCTGGCAGCCGTGTGGCCGACACACACACCGGTTGGATCGATGCAGGTCAGGACATCGTCCCATTAAAGGCCCGATTTCTGATCAAGAAAAGCCAAAACTATTTGGGGGAGGGGATAGGACAGCGTTTACATGAGTGAGGGAGACCGTGGAAAAAATCTATATTCCTAATAATAGTAGTTTATTCATGCCAAGTGACCAACACATCAATCAGATCTGTGTGTCCTGGACTTTAATGCTGCCATCATACGCAGTGCCTTTACTGTTTAGTTGTAATTACCATACAAATATTACAATGCAGTATTAATAAAAACATTTAATCTACTAGTTGATGAAGATGAGGATGATGATGATGATGATGATGTCAGCTGACAAGTCAGCTTTCAGGAATTCCATGAGTGCACGTGAGACAATTTCCTGTTCGCTGCACAAATCAAATCCAGATCAAAGTTTGTCATGGTGGAGTTCCCACAGAAAGCTTCTTTTTATTTAAAACTTCAACTGAAACAAAGTACAAAGTGAAGCAGAACTTCAAAGTCAATGAAAAGATAAAGCTGCTTGGACACGTGGGAGGATACCTGCGTGTCGAAGTGAATGTGGCTTCGAAAGTTTGACATAAAACTCATCGCTGCAACCCTGACAGCCAAGTCCAATGTAGGCTGAAAGGGCCCGCCCCGGTCTGGTTTCCCTTCTAATATCCACTGAGGGACTTGAGAACATCGTGTGTCCACACGGCTGTGGATGAAGTGCCTCCATTTATCCGTTGATCTGGCGTTCTTTCCACAAATGTATTTTTATCGTCCCTTCTTTGACGTCATCGTCTCCTTTCTTAAATCAGCTGCATTCCTAAATGAAACCCAATTCCTCGATGGTGCTAATACTTCCCAGAACTTTCATTAAAGTTCATACAATGTGGCTTCCCAAAAGCACCGTTTGTTTTTAGCCATCCGATTGGCTCCCACTGTGGACATGCACATGGCTCCTGTATGTTGGGGGAATGAGAAGACACAATGGAACAATCGGAGGGTGAAAACAGTGGGACGGGGGTGAGGAGGAGGAGCGTTTTAATGTGTCCTTAGGTCAGTTCCAGTAAGATGATGTGGCACAGATCCAGTTACAAAGAGAACCAAAACACCGACCTCCGTTCCCGTCCTCTGTTGAAGTCATGTTTCCCTCTGTTATCAACAGTGCATTGCCAGACAGTTGTTCATAGAGCGACTCAAGAATTGAGGAAATGGTGTCCATGTAACACTGAACACACACAGAAAAAATACACAGAAGATACATTTCAAATCAGACCCCAACAGCACAAGACGCCCGTGCATGACGGTTTTATGACCTTTATGACCTTTTATTTTTTCTTTTATTTTTTTTTTACAATTCTGGTGCGGGGAGGAGTCCCAAATTTGCTGACTTGTCATAATGGAACCCAATTGCAACAGGCCCTTCTCCAGATCCAAATCCAGCCAATCAGAGAGGCTGCTCGGGTTGCACACAACAGCAACCAAGTCACCATGGAATTAGTTTTAATACTCTCTCAACATAATTGACTGAAAAAGTAGACTGTTGATGATATACATAACAGGAACGTCTTTTGTTTGTATTTTTCTGAGGGAGACCGCCAGCCTGCATTTAGGACTCGTTTGAGACCTGTCTGTATGGATTTGGGACTTGTGTGTTTTGACTTGTGCCATAACTGTGACTCAGAAAACTGCTGTCCTATTTTCAGGTGTTCTTATGAAGAGAAGAGGCTCATCATCAGTATGTTAGCATCTTGACATGTTGGAAATCCTGCAAAGGCCATTTTAAAGATCTTGTTAAACTCAATAAGTAAAGTTTAAGTTCATTCAACACATTTGTTGCTTATTTCTCATATTTGGCAATCAATCATCAATCATTTTCATTCCTTTCATTCCTTTGCCGTCTTATCTCCATTGAGCCGAATAAGTTAAACACTGTCGCCGTACTACCGAGAAAAACGACCCAGAATTGGTTTTTAGTTTCTGCTGCAACCCAAGCCGTCATCTTGTTTTCATGATTTGGCTTTTCGTTTAATAACATCTGGATGTACCTAGAGCAGAGTCACTGGCACATTCCCAGTGTAAACATGAGGCACCGAGAACCAGAGCTTAGACCAGGAAGGCCAAAAGCCAAGAACTGCAAATTTCCCCTCAGAGGGCAGATTGTGTTACACCAAAACATGGCTTTGTCTTGGGCACGGGGAAGCAGCTTTTCCACATGTTTTTTTTAGTGTTTTTTTTCAGTTTTCTTCAGGTCTTTGTGGTGAGGCTGTCTTTTTGGTTGCAGTTCTCAAAGCAGCCTGTGGAGGGCTATACTCACCCAGAGATCCACAAGAGCAGCGGAGTCGATCCGAGTCTATTGGTTTTGGTTTTCCAGCATTTAAATCTTTAAATCATTAGAATTTCTGAAATTGAACCAGGATTTATTTTTATGAGTATCTATTGTGTTATCTTTAGGGGTTTGTTCTATTTTACCCTGTTTAGAAATACACATCCACCTCATTTCTGATTTTCTATTGAAGCGTTCTCATTCCCTACAGTGTACATGTCGTGTTTTACCCGTATGAAGGCATTAAAAACAACCAGTAGGACGACTCATCCCCAAATGCTTTATTTTGTCTTAAAGACGAGCAGCGAGACGCCAGACAAGAAAGTTCCCTTTTCGATTTGTAACATCTTTGCCTGTGGTTACAAATTTAATTTACTCTACAGTACAGGGAGCAGTGGAGCTGAACATGCATCCACCAAGTCAAATCCTGATGTGATGAACCGGATGAGGTGCTGTCCTATTTCCCAGGGCGATGAGCTGCACACAAACTGAGGGCCACAGTCACGTTAAACCGGGAAAGGTCAGTCACAGGATTGATGGCTCATTTTAGTAGCAAAATGTGTCACTTATTTCAGCTTGGGCTGGGACAGGAAGAGTGTGTGGTTTAGTCCTGGATTTGAAGAACGTTATAAGTCATCGCCGCTCTCTTTGTTCACAGATCATAATTGTCAGGTTGGTGTGTAGTGACACCAGAGATACAGAAAGGTCTTAGAGCGTATAGGAGCTCTGAGGTGAACACCAAGGGGTCCATCTTCATGACGTTTGGGCTAAATTATAGAGAAAAGCCCACATTTTCACAAAATATCAAATATATCAGTGTGGATTAGGCGTAAATCTCTATAACACCAAACACATCTAGAATAAATTAAAATTTATTGAAAGAAATTAAAAAAGACCACATCTTACAGAAAGTATGGGTTACTATCATGGTTTTTAGGATTTTTCCTTCAAAAAAATGTTTTCCTTCAAATTTTATTTTTATTTTTATCTGGTCTACTTAATTATTTGTGGGATTAATCATGTGAAAATACCCATTCATAAATCTTAAATTGTTAAGTAACTCAGAGCGTCCTTGAAGTGGACTAATCTGTTAGCGTTTAATGGGTTAAACTAGAGAGACGTAAATGTGGTGATTTATTTCATTCCTTCTTTATTAAGAAAACCAGTTCATTCTTTATTAACATTTAAAAGGGAATTTTAAATAGAATAAGAGCACAAACAGGCAGCAGAACAGAATAAAGATACACGTGAGAGTGAAAAGAGTGAGAGGACAGGAGATGATGACGATGATGACGATGATGATGTGAAAAAACAGCTACACATTTAGTTCCCTTTGTACTGCAAGGAAACGTATAGACTGCACAGTGAAGTCACATGACCAGCGTGACGCAACTCTCAGCCTGCGTCCACAAAACTGCTTTAGGTCCTCAGACACGCACGCACACACACACACACAGAGAAACCACACTGTGTATGCTGATGGGATTGAATAAATATCACAATTATGTAACTCATGTACGTCACAGCTTTAAGGTACCCGTTCCCTCACATACATCACATCGACATCGCATTTTCTGACATGCTGCGATCTCCAGTCACTTTCTCCTCTCTCAGCAAGAAACCTGAAGAATTATTCATGGCATACAGTCAATCTGGAAGGTTCCATTTAAACCTGGTAAACCTGCCACTTTCCCCCTCACTAAAACAATTTATACCATAAAAAAACAATGAAGCAGAATTTATTTCTACAGTATAGAATGAACAGAAGTTGACAAAATGCTTAGTTCTTTGGCTGCAGTGCACACGTGGAGCGCCGTAAAGCGTCTCATCTGCCTCTCTATCTCTGGCTGCTCCGTGTTATTAGTAAGGTTTTAATCAGGGTGATTCTAAGGGATAATGGCTTTCACTTGTATTTGGAGTTGGGATTTCCAGTATCTCCGCAGCCTCCTGATACTCCCATCGGTGTACAGTGGATAGTATTACTCAAATTGTGAATTCTGAAAATCACAGGAAGTGTAACTTTACACTCTTTGATGTGGAGTCAAGGTGGATGAAGCTGCAGTCTCATCCTCTGTTACACCTCCCAATCGATTTCCTTTTAAAAATCATATTCTTGTGTTTGAGAATGACTTGTGGCCCAAAATCATGAGCGATATTCAGCTCCATTC